>JARACY010000784.1:0-76086 GCA_029255725.1 Scrobipalpa atriplicella | reverse complement strand
CCTTAGGTCTCACGGTGTGCAACGCACACTATTTCACTAGGATTTAGTGGGATAGTAGTAGGTGTTAGAAGTAAGTATGCTCTTTTTGGACATCCTGTAGTAGGTGCTACGGTGCTACTTACTATCAGGTGGGCCGTATGCCTAGTTGCTGCTGTATAAAAATAATAAAAGTAGAAGAAAGCCATAAATCAATCAACTCTAGCTACCTGCAAATTACAAGTTCAGCATTTATTAGGATTTGTTGAAAAGGTATGAAAGTTTTTAAAGCCTCACAATGTAATTTTATGTCAAAACAAGCAGGTCATTTTCGGTTGAAATGGTTTTTGCAAAATCTTAAAAAATAGGTAAATCAAGAAATCACCGAGATATGTCTGTCGCAGGGTTTTGATGAAATCAGTGTTTTAATAAAAAAACTAGGGATTTTATATCCTCTTTGTTACTATCCGTAATAATTTGTTAAAAAAACAATTGATTGAAAAAAGTGCTTACTCACGCTCAGGCCCATGATAATTCAAACATAGAAGATGTCACAGTATAGCACTGGCCGGATTCGAAACAAAATAAAAATAAAAACATTCAAAACTAGAACACTGTCCGCACGCGCTAACCTTGACGAAGCGGTCAACTATAAATATGTATTGTTACAATTTATTACATAATCGCGTTCGGCAAGTCATTGCCGCGTTTAGCTTAGATATTTTTTTTTCCACCAGAGACAACGGTGTGGCGAATTCTGCCACCAAATGACTAAGCAAGTACGTTATCAGAGAGATTGGATATCACTCACACACATCACGTGTCATAAACTAGAGATAAAAATTACAACGACTCATACTCTGTTGGATTATGTTTTCTTTGTGACCTTATCAAAAAAGAATAGACTAAGAACAAAAAAAATTATAAAGGTAATCTATTAACTTTTTTGTATCATATAATATGAAAAAAAGGGACATATTAATGTCAAATATGTGACCTACATAAGCTAACCAATGCCATCATTTTGATTGACAGTTTAACGAAATTTTGAATATGATATCTTATCTTATCTCAGTAAATCATATTTTAGTCTTGCTTGATAAGGCCTACCATATCTTTTAAGGCAGAGCAACGCCATCTATCGGTGACAACCCGTACTTTTAAATCATCAAAGTTATAAGATTTTCCATCTAACTATTACACATTTGCTAAGTAGAGTGACGCAGCATTAGTGACAAGTGTACGGTAATCTCTTGAAAGTCGTTATATAAATTCACAATTCATATTCTCATAATTAATTTATTGTTAAAATTATAACGTTAACGCAGCACAGGGCATTAAGAAAGTAACACAAAACCTTCGCTATCCGTGAAACTAAACAACATTTAAACCTCAATTTTACGTAGTGTACTATAAATGTACCAAGACATTTTATTGTCAGTTTTAATTCAGAGTGCAATTTTATTTTATTTATTTTTGTTGTTTATTAGTTTTAGAATTTAGTTAGGTGAGGACGACCAAAGAAAAGATGGATGGACTGCGTGAAAGATGATATGTCTACTGGCTGACAGGAATGAATGGAAGAAGAAATCGTACTGCGCCGACCCCAAATAAATGGGATAAGGACAAGCGAATGATGATTAGTTTTAGAATTTGTAAAGCAAGTAAACCTCTGTCATATCCACAGTTCTTTTAAAAAATAATCAACAAGCGCTGTAAATATATCACCATGCGAAAGTCAAACCTAAATGACAGAACAAGATGAAGATGGCAGGCATAATCTATTTATGGCGTAGGTACGTAAGTTCGTTATGTGCTCAAAGGGCGTAATACAACGATTTTGCCTTACCCTACCTAACCTATGATATCTGCCCTTTACCTTAACATATCATCTGCAAGATAAAATTTGCTGAAAGCCTTATCAATAGTATTTGCTTTTTAAAGTTAAAAAATAATTACTTACCCTCATTCATAGCCATGTCCATGAGCTGCAGGTCCTCATCGTTCAGAATGGATTGCAGGAAGCCATCTTGGTTGGTCGGCGGTGGCGCCATCTCTGATGTAGAGTTCTAAGTACAAAAATAAAGCGTCTTTAATTTAAGTTTTGAGATTTTCGCAGTTGTTCACTACAGTTATTTTGTTATTTTAAACAGGATTATTACCGAAATTATATTTATTGTTACCTCGATATTTCAAAGCAGTTGCATGCTTCATGGTTACGAGTAGACTGACGAGGCGAATGTTGATATCTTCTAAGGGAAACTATATCGGTCTACCCTCTTTCGTCTACCTTCTTTAATCGTCACATCCGAAAGAGGGCAGACCGATATGGTTTCCTTTAGACTATGAAGATGTCAACGTTCGCCTCGCCAGTTTACTAATTTTTAACCGACTTCCAAAAAAAAAGGATGCGGTTCTCAATTCGTCGTGACCTTTTATAATTATGTTACTTTATTTGGGGTGTACCAATAGGTAAAAAAAAAAATGGTTTACCGCTCTAAAATGTTATTTGCAACTGTAAAAGAACGTTTGTTCGTTTACCTGATAGTAGAGTCCGTCATGTTGTTGATGATGCGCCGACTCCACCTTGTAAGCGCCCTCTAGCGGTGCTGCGGCACCCGCTAAACAAACAGAAAAATATATAAACTATATAACTCTTATTATTTTCCAATTAATTTAATTGATTATGACAGTCTCCAAAAGACTAAAATCTCATAAAGTTAAATCCTTATTTAGCCCTAATCATCATTATCAGCTCATATACGTCCCCACAGAAGGTCACGAGCCTACCCTGAATAGGGCGATCGGGACATAGTAAACCACGTGGGCCCAGTACGGATTTGTCGACTTCACACAAGCCATTTGATTTTCTTCGTAGTATGTGTGTGCAGGTTTCCTCAAGATGTATTCCTTTGCCGTAAAAGCACCGAATAAACGTACCTACATAATGAAATTCGGAAACCGAAAAGCACATTTTGATTCGAACCACGACATCCTGTACAGGAGGCAGCGGCCCTATCCACTACATCATCGGGCCCTATTATTATAGAAAATAGTATTGTAGAGGCCGAAAATAAAGCAATGTATGATCGAGTGAATTTTGCGATTCCTCCATAATATTGTGAAAATTCATTCATTCATACATTTTTTATTTGAGCATTCTACCTTTTAAAAAAAATAATATGTATTGTGAACTTAAAAACACCTAATCCGTACTAGTGTGTACTTTAAAGACTACGCGTAGAGGTCGTTAATGGTTATTATTGTCGTTTGGTGAAATTGCTGGCCGCTACGAACTGGATGACCGAAAAGAATGAATGTTTGAATGTAGCTCTTTTTTTTTAATACCGAAGCTATTTCCGTGTAAGTGGGAGAAAATGTGTAAAACTTTCTTACCATATGAGTCCGGGTGTTTTTCCGGCATCGGGGGCGGCATCGGCGCGTGGGGATGGTAGTTCGGAGCGTAGCCTGCCGCGCCATGAGCACTGAAAAATAATAATAATAAAACATTAGTAGATTACGAGGGCGAAAAAAAAGTAATGTATGGACGAGTAAATTTGGAAGGCCGAGACGCAGTCGAGTCCGTCCAATGTAAACGAGACCATACATTGCTATTTTGGCTGAGATTAGTACAGTACTTTTCTCTCATTTGCGAGGAAAAAATAAAAAATCACTTAAAAATATACTACTAACTAGTGATTCCCCCATAATATTGTGAAATTTAAAATAAGAATGGCACCATAGTGACAGGCGCACATTCCATTCATACATTAACTCTTTTTCTATTGCGCATTCTGCCTTTAAAAAAGTTAATAATGTGAACTTAAAAACACCTAATCCATACTAGTGTGTACTTTAAAGACCGTCATTACCGGCCTAGTCCGGCAAAGAGTGAATGTACGCTTTGTTTTTTTATTTAAATAACGAAACAATTTCCGAGGAAATGGGAGAAATATAAATTGTGAAACACAAATTGATATTTGCATAGTTATTTTATGATGAAAGTATCGAAAAGAACGCGAGCGAGCCGTCGCATTTACCAACTGTAGTAGGTATCATGGCCCACTGTCATACAGCTCTATACTAAATGCGAGAACAATCAAACTAAAAATCTAATAAAAATCGATATTGCGTGGACGTGGCCCTAAAAGTGCCTACTATTATAGATTTGGGAAGGAAACGAATTTTTTGTCCCTTTAGGTCCATTTTGTCCACTTCCTAAAATGTCGACTTCCCAAAAAGTTGAGTTTCCTAAAATGTTGACTTTTCATAGTTTCGCAAAATGTTGACTTCCCAAAATGTTGACTTTTTTTTCCTTCGCCAAAGGGGTCCGGAACTTAGAAAAGTTTTGATTGATTTTGTGTGGACCATCGACTTAGCCGAATTTTCGAGTGCAATTAGTATGGCAGCTGGACTTGTAAAATTTTACAAATTTCGAGAGATGGATAAGTTTAAAGGGACTCTGGCGAAAAATCAATGCGCCCCTCCGAAAAGCGGGGGCTCGGGGGGCACAGCCCCCCGCAATAAAAAAAAAGTAATGGTGTGTAGGGACAAATGATAGGTCTTGTCGAGATCTACATTTCGAATGACAGCTGTCAAACTTAAAACGGCCATATCTCGGAAACTATCGATCCTAGAGTAATGGTGTGTACGGACAAATGATAGGTCTTGACGAGATCTACATTTCGAATGACAGCTGTCAAAATTAAAACGTCCATATCTCGGAAACTATCGATCCTAGAGTACTGGTGTGTAGGGACAAATGATAGGTCTTTACGAGATCTACATTTCGAATGACAGCTGTCAAACTTAAAACGGCCATATCTCGGAAACTATCGATCCTAGAGTACTGGTGTGTAGGGACAAATGATAGGTCCTGACGAGATCTACATGACAGATAACAGCTGTCAAATGTGAAACGGTAATCTGAAATTTAGATCTCGTCAGGACCTATCATTTGTCCCTACTCACCAGTACTCTAGGATCGATAGTTTCCGAGATATGGCCGTTTTAAGTTTGACAGCTGTCATTCGAAATGTAAATCTCGTCAGGTCCTATCATTTGTCCCTACACACCAGTACTCTAGGATCGATAGTTTCCGATATATGGCCGTTTTAAGTTTGACAGCTGTCATATGTCATGTAGATCTCGTCAAGACCTATCATTTGTCCCTACACACCATTACTCTAGGATCGATAGTTTCCGAGATATGGCCGTTTTAAGTTTGACAGCTGTCATTCGAAATGTAGATCTCGTCAAGACCTATTATTTGTCCCTACACACCAGTACCTTAGGATCGATAGTTTCTGAGATATGGCCGTTTTAAGTTTGACGGTTGTAGTGTTTTTTTTTTATTGCTTTTTTTTTATTGATTGATTTTTCTTGTAAATTTTACAAGTCCAGCTGCCATACTGATTTTTCTTGAAAATTTTACAAGTCCAGCTGCCATACTAATTGCACTCGAAAATTTGGCTAAGTCGATGGTCCATACAAAATCAATCAAAATTTTTCTAAGTTCCGGACCCCTTCTTTGGCGAAGGAAAAAAAGTCAACATTTTGGGAAGTCAACTTTTTGGGAAATGGATAATCAACTTTTTGCGAAGTCAACATTTTAGGAAACTCAACTTTTTGGGAATGGGGAGTCGACATTTTAGGAAATGGACAAAATGGTCCTAAAGGTTTTTGTCGTTCAGCTTCACCTAATGTTATGATGCTGATGGTAGTGCTGGTACTGATCGGGCGGTGGTGGGATCGTCAGCAAGGAAGCCAGGTCTTGCCACCGCTGCTCCACCGACATAGACCGCATCAGCGACTGGAACAATAAGAAAAAAAACGTTAAAATAATGCCGAATTATCTTTAAAAAATAATCTCAATATAACTTCATAAGAATACTTTTTAAGCGCCCGCGATTTTTCACTCATTTCACTATTTTAACCGGGTCGCCACGGCTTGTGAAACAAAGTGGAAACGTCGTGTTAAGGTAGTTCCTATGTTTTAGCTAAATATTCTCAAGTTAACTGTGTTAGAGCATAACCAATGTATATGAGGTTAAACAAATATACATGAATATTTTAAAATTGAGAGGGGATGCTCAGACAACGAAATTGAACAGTCCTCTCGAGACAAAAAACAGATGTAGGTATGTATATCGATAACTTTTTATTAATACCTATTATTTTTTCTCAATTTTCTAAGTATTTACGTATTTATATGGATGTATATTAAATTATTTAAACGAAATCAAAAATAATGAAAAGTAAATTGTAAAGAATATGTTTTGATTACGAATAAATAAAATAAAATACGACGACGCTCTTACAAAGTTATGTCGTACGGAAACTAGTGAAAACTGTCGTGAGGTTCCAAATTTAAATATTTATATAGGTAGTATGTATTTATTGCTAGCCAGTAATAAAACTTTATTACTCATAAAAGTGGTTTTAAAAAGCACTAATCAGCCGAAAAAGTCGTTCGGAAATTTTGTAAGTAGCGGTGAAAAATCACGCTTAGCTGTCACACATTTGGCCGTAAAATCGAAAATGCTTGTATATTACCGTTAAAACAACAGAAGAACGTTTGTCGAGTGAATATTTACATATTTACTGGTGGAAAGTCAGTATTTGAGCGGTATTCGCGCCATTTCGAAAGCAATGTATAAGCCTAACGCTACGATGATAATACAATGTCTAGTTTAAATAATATTTTATTTACAAGTGCTGGTAATTAAAGAAAATACTTAAAACAGTTGGATCCTCATTTTCTAAACTTATAAATTGATGCATAGATGATTGAATTTCTCTGGTGACCGATATAATAGGTAAAATGAAATAATAATGATGGTTAAACAAATATGTAACTTTCACCGAGATCGGAATCATTGTTTCAATTATAGGGTTTTATCAAACTTAATCCAGCCTGAAAGAATTTCCAAAGCTCACAAGTTCCAAGTCTAAAATGTGTTAACTATTCATTAGGAAATCTAAAATATATTCAGAATTGACATGGACGAAGATATACTAATTTGTCTATGGTATTGATTAGCTCTTGGGTCGCTGTCTTTGGTAGTGGTCGTTACACAAACCATGTCAGAGGCCTATAGCTGTGCTAGGCGGTTTGAAAACTCAAGACACCAGGATTTACTTAGTAAATATCTAGGTCCTCACATATAGGTACCGTTGATTTTCTTTCGCACTCAACATAATCGTCAAATAGAACAAATAAAAACTACACGAATCTGCTCGCTCATCTAATAGGTAAAAATGCTCTTAATACAGATTCCATGTTTGAAGAGCGCGCCAAACATTTACTTTAAAATTTTCAAATTTGGTATGGCATCGAGTGTTGGCTGCCATTTGCCACCGCTCGCATTCCGGTCGCGTGCCCCAGTGCAAACATACAGGCTGGTTAGAAAAGCTTCTATATTTTTAAAAGTAGAGCCATAGAGAAATTGGAAGTAGGTAGGTAGGTACTCGTATACTATAGAATAAACCAGGGGTGGCAACTGGGCAACCTTTTGAATATCGCGGGCCAGATTTTCCGATTCTAATGAAGTCGCGCGGGCCGTATAAACAAGGTCATAAGAAAAAAGATGCAGTGCCGGCGGCGGCGGTCAGCACCCAAAAGTACTCCTCAAAATCAGATATGGCGTTTTAGCTTTAATTTGCCGACTCTCGGAATGTAGACGTATTATTTTTTTTTTAAAGGATAGAAACCCTTCATATAAAAGCACCAACCTGTACCCACAAATTGACTCTGTCTCGGCTTGTTGACCGTGTAAGACTACCCGTGCGAGTGCTGAGCAAACTCCACTCGGATTTCCACCGGCACAGAAACGGTTACCATACGACAAAGATTCAAATGAACGTGGCTCGCGCTGCATTGTTAATCCTCCCAAACGATTTTCGGCGATGGCGGCCAATCTCCCAGGAATCGGCCAACTGCGCAAGACAAGTTTTTAGTTAGTGCCCAAGTGTTTGCGCAACACACAAGTGCACTCCATTTCTTCAATATCTTATTCTGATGGGACAGATTAACTGACCAAAAAGAAATCCGACAGCATGGATCATCTTAATTTTCGGACAATCAGGTGATCAGCCTGCAACGTCTTAACCAAACTGGAAACAACGACACAAAGTAATTACATAAACACTCACAGTGCACAACTGTCAAAAATAGCGTTAGTTCATTTTTTCGGCACGTTCATTAAGAGAGTTGTCGTATTATAATCGTACAAGGATCTTTTGGCGCGTGGGTGTCATTGAGTTTTGGTTGTTATTCATTATTTGTTTGTTATTTGCTATTTAAAAGTAGTAAATAATAGATAGATAATGAATAATAATTGAAGTTCAGTAGTGGCACCCATGCGCCAAAAGATCCTTGTACGATTATATACGAGTGTTTGAACGATCGCGTTGGAAAACGACATTTCAATTTGGTTGTAATTAATGCAAGTACCTACCTATTTGTTTTTCTTTCAAAAGACATCAACGCGAGCGAATCGTCAAGTGTTTTTTAAAGAGACATAAATTTGATTGTATACGAAGACGGTTACGTTATTTTTTAAATATCAGAATTATAATAAAATACGTAAAGGAGCGAACAGAGAAGAGGTGCTGCCACTTTTCGTAATAAATTAATTTTATCGTATGTATATTAATTGTTTGAAATACAAATATTTCCATGATTATTTTACGGTTAAGAAATCGTGACATAATCACGAAATATGTATTTCAGACACAATTTAGTTTATTACGAAAAGTGGCAGCACTTCTGCTATGTTCGTCATCGTAGGATATGATATAAGCCGTGCAGATAAAGAAACGATCTAAAAATGGCGTCCGCTCGCTTCGTGATTGGTCCGCCTCGCATGCGTTCTCGCTCTACCTAGTAAAGAGTGAGCGAGAACGCATGCGCGCGGCCGCCATTTATAGATCGTTTCTTTATGTGCACGGGTTATAAGCAGCGGACTAAGGCCCGTATTTATGATCAGCACTTGAGACTAACAGCGAGTTTAAGTTCGTATCAGAAATGTCATTTCAGTTCAAAACGACCTGTCAAATCCATACTTAATATTTCTCTCAATCTTGAGATCGATTTATAAATACGAGCCTAAGTATTCTGCGATTATGAATGTTTACGGGTTAAATAGTTTTAAAGTTTCACTTAAATAAAAGGAAAATTGTTATGGCGTTGGAAGGGTATTCCAAAGACGCAGGTTCGAATCCTGTCTACGGCTGAAATTTTTGATTTGTTGTTTATCATATTTTAGAAATCTACCATAAATAGAAGAAGAATAAGTATGTTAATTAAATAAAACCAATACGTGAAGAGCTTTCATTCAATTAACACTTCCATAAAACGTAGCATAAATGATAAAACTAATAAAATTGACACAAGTTATAGGATATTGAGCTCACTAGCGCCCTCCCAAGAAATAAATTTACTGTGTCTCAAATATAAACATATTAGTGAATATTTTACGTTTTGCGAAAATCGGAAGTAATTCTTCATTTTGTAATGCATAAGGCCACTGTTTATACTTAATATCAAAGCTTTGAATGTCGATCTTGCCAAAAGTGGTCACTTTTAGCAAGATCGACATTCAAAGCTTGATGGATTATAAAATGCAAAAGCCTGATGGATTACTAAATGAAGAATTACTTCCGATTTTCGCAAAACGTTAAATATTCACTATTATGTTTATATTTGAGTCACAATTAATTTATTTCTTGGGAGGGTGCTAGTGAGCTCATCGAAGCGCCTATATATATATGCGCCTTATAGTGGGTGAATATGGGTGTAACTTTTATAAGAATCAATTCAATTCACACCAGGAGGCGACGCGACGCGAAACGGCGACGACACTTTTCAAGAGCGTAAGACGTTTGCAGGGTATAACAGAAAAGGTATATGCAACCTGAAGAATGTGAATCCGACCATGAAACGCATTGATATATAATGTACGTATGATGAAATGAATATTTTTTTCAGAAAATTTTAAAAATCTTTCCCCCATTCAAAATGATCCCTATTTGATCGGACAATTTGTATGGGGAAGTCAATTTTCTTTTTTCCTGACAGTAAGTTGTTTAGTTTCGTTGATTTAGCGAGCAAACTCTACCGGTTTGCGGGAAGCTGTCCCTTACACCCGGTATAGGCGGTTTAATCAACGAGGCTATATAAGTCTATAATAAATACTATTTAGGGGTTAGTAAGGAAGTAGTAAGAAAGTAAGCTATGCTATAATCACACTAATGCTCTCTATCAGTGTGATTATATAAATATGAAAGAAAGAAAATGATATTCGCCTCGGGCCGCGACCTCAGGCAGAATTCGAACCTGCGCCTCTGGATTGCCGATCCATTGCACTACCAACTATGCTACCGAAGATGCGGGCAGAGTGAAAAAATTAGTATAGTCTTTCTTATGTACACGTCATAGCGACATCTAGCGATGTTGTGTAAGAACTACACAGGGCTTGACTAATCCAAATTACGATTGGAATTCAAGTAATCCAGTTCATAATGATATCGCCTCACTTTTTTTACATTTTTGGTGATATGTTTAGCACTCACAAATGCTATTTTATTTCATATAAATATGAAAGAAAGAAAAAGTGTGATTATAGCTTACTTTCTTACTAGCCATTATTGACGACATACTTTTCCAACTTCAACCTACGCACTTACTACAGTGCGACGCAGTTCTCAATGAACGTCGGTGGGGGCGCTGCATAGTATAAGAAGAACTGTCAAAGCTATACCGGGTGTGTGTAAGGGACAGCGTACCAGAAACTGATAGGTTTAATCAGTAAATGAAACTGAATAACTTTCACCCGGAAATTCATGAAATTTTTAAAAAAAGGCCTTTCCATACAAATTGTCTGATCGAGGTAGTAATTTTGTATGGGAATGTAAAAAAAAATTTCCCGAAAGATTTTCCTGGTGATAGTTGTTCAGTTTCATTGACTGAGCTGAGCTATCAGTTTCTGGTACGCTGTCTCTTGCACCCCATCTAAAAATTCAAGATGGCGGCATTAGTTCCTTTTTTCGCCACGTCCATTTAAAACGTGGTCGTGTAAGACCTAAGGACATCCTACATCAGACATCTCATCTCAATACTATAAGCCCTTGTGATTACCCCTACACACGTGGGCATAATTAGTTACACACTCGCGTGCCGCTAATAGTCGTGTGTTACCGTCTCGTCGTGCTCTGTGTAATTTAGTTGCGCCTTGAGAGGACGCAAGGTCGCCATCTTGAATAATTACTGGATTCTGGTAGCGCGGTTGTCAATTTTATCTGTGGCGGTTAGATAGGCTATACTTTGGTTTATGTACTTCTGGAACTACGTACGTACGTACATACATAAATATCTGCAGACATGACCCGCCCCGCCCAGTCCCACTTAAGTTTTGCCGTCTTTTCGGTCACATCAGTAATGCGTGTTTTGGAGCGCAGAGTGGTATTCCGGACTCTGTCCATTCTTTTGACCCCAAGTATGCTGCGCTCCATCGCTCGCTGGCAAACCGCCAGTCTGAACTTCTGAGAAGCAGTCAAAGACCACACCTGTGCTATGCGCCATGGGTTAGGACGGGTACAATACACATTTCTACGAGTTTGCGTTTCAAAGATAAAGGAAGATCTCCTTTTATTAAGTCTTTTATGGACCAGTAGCTCTTCCAAGCATTTTCGACACGGCGATCGACTTATTTGTCCTGCCGGTTGCTGAAAGAGACTAGCTGGCCCAAGTTAATATACTCGTCGACATATTGTACATCTTCCCCGTCTACCGTTACCCTATGTTTTGCGTTATGGAGGATTTTAATTTGCTCGTTCGGGAGAAAATTCTCAGTTTAAAAATAGATGGCGTTGTGCGCGCCTAACATTTTGACCGGTCGTTTAACGTTGTTTTGACGTTTTCGTTTCACGCAATGTGACAAATAAGTTTTAGTGTAAAATTTATAGTTCAGAAAGGCTTTCTTAGTGCTGCTTTATTGAATAAATGAACTATTGATGAGTAAAATACAGCTTTCGGAGATGTAAAAAGATTGATTTGACAAAATTTGAAAAAATATAAATAGTCAATAGACTTTTCCGTGTAAAGAAACGTTTTTTTAGCCAGTTTCAGCGTCCTCTGCAGGAACTCACAAGTATCGTCCAAAAAATACCCATTGGTCATTAATTTGGTCTTTATCTGTATCTATCATATTCATACCTCGTGAATGTCTATATTTCTACCTTTATGAACGCACGTGTTAAAGTCAAATCTACCATGAAACCCATAATTTACTAATATTACAAAAGGCGAAATTGTACCAAAGCTTTTTAACATACATACATACAGACAGACCGTTACACCTTACTTAAGTTATAATACGACCGTTAGTTACTGAAGAGTATATGAGGTCCGACTTAAAAAAAAACTCAAGTCATCGAAGCGATTTCTAATTCATTTACTTTCATCGCGTAAGTTTCCGAATTTCGCTTAAATTGGTTGAAACGCAGTTTTGAAATATTAATCGTGCATAAAACTAGTAAGTAATAAGTAAATAGAAGTGACTTCCTGTGTGATATGACCCATTTGTAGAAAAAAAGTTGATTGGTTGATTGGTGATTTCTACCATGTCAGGAGCGATAATAAAAATCCATCATTCATTATTAATAATGTGTACTTAGGTGTTTAGCACACATGTAGGTTAAATTCTGGAATAGGACTTAGGCCACTTGGGAAAACCTTAATTACCTACCACTGGAAAAATCATTCAACGCGAGTCAAACCGCGGCGGGCGGAAAGGTCTTATCTCATTTGACGCGACGCTGCTGTGCCTCTGCCTACCCCGTAAATGATAAACGCGTGAGCGTGACTACATATACGGGGTGTGAGGGACAGCGTCCCGCAAACTTATAGGGGTTGCTCAGTCAACGAACTGAACAACTACCACCAGGATTTTTTTTCATTTTCATTTCATTTCTGCCTCCTGCGCAGAGGGTCCCGGGTTCGATTCTCGGCCAGGGCAGACATTTGAATGATGAATTTAAATGTCTGTTTCTGCGTCTGGGCGTTCTTTGTGGTTGTTTCTGTATATGTCCATGGCACCCCGATACAGGGAATCCTAGTGGGGGCTATGAGTGTGGTCATGTTTGTTTGTTGACTGAGCAACCCCTATCAGTTTGCGGAACGGGACGCTGTCCCTTACACCAGGCGATCGATGGTCTGACAACCTGTCACTACATCAATATACAGGTCTATCTAAAACAACCCTCAAAACTTGTCAGACGTGGCCGAATTACCTTTGTTTGGCGTGGCCGATTTACCTTTCGTTGACGCCCTGCCTACCCCATTTGGGATACAGGATTAATAATATTTATTCTTATATCCCTTTTTTTTATCTACGGTTATGTATGTACGCGTATGAATGAGTAAAAATCGTGCTGAACTAGTAAGTAATACAAGCAAATAGAAGTGATTTCCTGCTTGCCCATTCACCTTTCAAAATAATAGATTGAATAAGGAGTCATTTTTGTTTTTCATGTAGTTTCCTAGGAATGTAATTAATGGTTAGGTAAATATATAATATATAGGGTGTAAGGGACACCTTCCCGCCAACTGATACTTTAGGGGTTGCTCGAGTCAACGTATGTGAACAACACTTAACAAATTCTTTCAGGTAATGAAGAAAATTTTTGACTTTCCCTACACAGTGACAACCTTGATCAAACACATGGCAAAGTCGACATCTTTTTCATCTCCTGAAAGGATTTCCTGGTAAAAGTTGTTTAGTTTCATTGACTGAGCAGAGCAACCCCAATCAGTTTATGGTACGCTATCTGTAGTTTATTTGGAAATCTGCTTATGATTACAGGCTACTTTGCCAGGAAATCTCATATTTTTATTTAAGCTTAAAATATAATAATTTCCGGCTTTTATTTACCCAAAAGTATTATGTGTGTATAGAATGAAGAGGATGTTGTGATGATCGATTAATTATGACCAGGTAATATATAAGTTTCTAGTTCGTCTGAGGTTTGATACAACTCTAAATACAATTTAATGTACGTGTGGTGCCGGGTTAGAATAGCATCACCCCATAACTTCCTGCGGGTGTCGTAAAAGACGACTAAAGGATAAATCCAGGGAATGGGCAGCAGCGTTCCCTGTCAATGGAAAACTTCTACTACGCTCACCAACCCGCCTGCCAAGCGTGGTGAGTATGGCATATACCCCCTGGGGAGGCCCATGTCCAGCAGTGGACTGTTGTGGCTGATGATGATGATGACATTTGTCTACCAGGCAGGTATTTGGCCCTGCCAATAGTTCCAAAGCCCGTTGACGATGACAAATCGCTTATTAAGACGTAACCCCACGGCAGCTAAGAAGATTGATTTCAAGATATGCTACCATCGCCCGTAATATCGTTCAAATCAGCGCGCGCGACGTCGTGGCGGTTATGTCCGTGGCCGCTTCAAAAATGTGCGCAAAACGCACAAAAAAGCTAATTCCATAAAAACTAAGCGTTGGATTAAAAAATTCTATGTACTTTAGAAGGAATATCAAGTTTACTGATAAAAACAGCTTTACTTTCAGATTTTTTTAGCATACTTATTTATGAACTAGAATATTTTCAAATGTTGCAATCGTAGACCATGAACAAATTTCTTCGATGTATATTTTTTTAGAATTTTCCATTGATTCGTTTAGGAGATATACCCTTTTAAAAACAACCATTTGCCGGTAGGAATCACATTAATTACAAAAATAATAGGGCTGACCGCCTGACGGTCATGTCAAGGTCGGATCTGACCCACCAGTTATTTCCCGCCAATTTGGCTAAATAGCTTGTACTTGCAACTTGTAATTTCGGCGGCAAAAACTGCCAAATTATCGTACAGCGGTCTTTTTTGTTGTCGTCTCCTTTTGTTTGTTATGCTACCAGATAATTGCTGGCTTTAGATTGATGGTGGGTTAAATGTCAGTGATTTAGGAGATAAAGTCATTTGAATAGCCAGGATGCTTTGGTTTCTGTGAATTCTGTTTCAAAAATTTCACAGAAATATCCAAAATGGCGCCCTGGACATGACAAGTTTACCTACCGAGCTCTATCTCAGATAGAGGTGCAGTGGCAGTAAGGAGGCAGTACATAACGTACTAAAGTAGAATCCTGAACGTAGCGAGGGATTCAAAGTACGTCGCCCGCGCCAAAAATATTTTTGCTCCTGAGTGATACACTCTACTTTTCATCCCCATCTATGAGAAAAAAAAACACCTAACTAACATTATAGAATAAGAATGTTATAGGTACTTTCACTGCTAGAAGAATTATTTAATAATTCGTAAAAAGAGTCTAAAACACGGGCTCCCTATAAAACCCTGCTGCCTACGTTACGTGCCGTAGTTCGTCAAGTTCGTGCATTTTCAATTTGTTTTTTTTTTTAATCAGCCGTCCCGCAGTCTAACCAGCCAGTTAGTGTTTATTCATACCATAATTTGAATTCGACATCTAACTATTTTGTTTTCGTTCCGCGTCAAGCCAAATAAAATAAATAAATAAAGATGTTTCAAATTCAAAAAGAGCGATTAAAAGAACTTTTAATCGCACTTATTTTCATAAAGAGGATTAAAATCTCATTTTACCCGGCTGGAGCAGTCTCTAGCAAAGAGTAGGGTAATAGTACCTATGTCGCTTAGAAGCATCAACTTTAGGCGCACTTATATGCGATTAAAGTCGTCGTTTTTGAATAGATGGGATGAAAAAAAACTAATATTACAAATCTAATATCATCAATCTAAAACTACCAATATCAAATTCCCATTGAAAAGGTTAAATCGGAGTTTCAGTCCTGTATGTTAACATATTTATGGAAAATTGTGATGGGGCATTACTGTACCTACTGTAGGTACCATTTTCTCATTGATTTTTCCAATGTACTGGGACATAAATCAGGACCATCAAATTCGAAATTAAGTATATAAAAAAATCATGATCATGAGTATCACCAAATTTAAATTCTAACTTATAAAATGTAAATGTTAGTTAATAGAATGGCAACTTAAGGAACTTTCAATTTGGAAAATCTTTTCCAATGGGAAACCAATTAGACGAGGAAGAAACTACGATTAATATAGGTAGTAGGAGATTTATTTGTTCAAAATCGGATATGTTTTTTTATAAAACCTTTCGTATTATTGAACCGAAACCATGTAGAGGCAATCTGCACTTTCAGGAAGTATAACGGTCATTCATTATTATTAACCACAGATTAAAAATAATATGATTTACAAAAAAAGTAACACGCAACTCACCTGGTATTCGTGGATATCCATCATTATAAAAATAAATTAACAAAAACTAAATAACCTAACACTATAACTAAACACTAAAATCTATTTATTGCACCAAAATCAGACTGTCCACAAAGTGGTATATTGCACAAAATTTGTAAAACGAATCAGGTACTTAACTAAACATAAAAACTTTGAGCGAAAAGATCACATATTATTGTCTGTTTGCGTTACTTTAAAAAAGTAAAATGTCACATGTTTGGCGGCAACTTTTTGCGAGCGCGATCCATTTTTGAAAAGCGCGCGGTTTGCTACGCGCCTTGTCCGGCACTGGCCGGTGGGTTACCTTACCGTACGCGCGCAGAGGTCCGTTGGAAAAAAAAAACAAACTAATATCTAATAAGCCAGTGTGAAATCGCCAGAATTGCAGTGGCGTTAACTATTGGTTGTGATTGTGACGCTCTGGCAAGCCTACACTTTGTAAACATGCCAGTTGGAAATGTTGGAATAAACTGGCAGGTAGATAGTAGCCCTTCCGATCGGAAGATTATTGGATCATCAATACTTGCTTAACTTTTTTTTTTTTTTTTCCTTTTCTGTTATCTGCAATCAGTCCGAAAACTATGAGCAGATGCTTTGAGCTTCATACGCAATGAGCAGATGCTTTGAGCTTCATTCGCAATGAGCAGATGCTTTGAGCTTCATTCGCAGTGGCAGCAGCATTCGCAGCTTATCTAATTACAACTTTATAGAAAGTCAACCGAAAAACATATGTTTGTAACAAGGTTATTGTCTGCGGTTCCGAAATTTTAACCTCTGCAAAGTAGCAATGAAAAATCTGTTAATATATTTCAGGGAATGGAAGCAGCTGAAACATTTTATGTTTTTCTATCGCTCAAAGTCCAGCATAGATCACGGAAACTCCGTACATTATATGGACTTGCCAGAGTGATGTGTGTCTAGTCGTAATTTCCTAACGGCTCTCGTTAAGGAGGCTTCGAGTTCGAGAGCTTTACTTTCTTCGTCTGCGCTCTGTTCTCCGCAACTTGCACCTTAAAACACCGAAATCGTTCCGTCTCCCTTACACTCATCACATACTCGTAAGTCAAAAAGGGAAGCCAAATAACCAACTTTTGTTTCGAGTGACAATTATTTTGGCCAGTAATTACATCTGTCAATCTTGGATTGTTGATGTGATTGATTGTTGTTAAAAAAAAAATAGAAAACAGTTATTTTATATTTTATTTTGTTCATTATGGTTTTACAAATGTAGTAATTTTCTATTGACAGAAAGTCTTATGTGAATTATGAACTCTGGCTAGACTTAATTGACATTTGTAATGTGTTTTTGATAAAAGTACTGAAGTTTATTTATCAGTTCTTAATTGTGATTGGTTTGATTGAATTTTGTAGGGTTTTGTGCAAAGCCTAGGGGATTTTGTGCAAAGCCTAGGGGATTTAAGTATTGTGTATTTTTGATGCTAAGCAGATATTTTGTCACAGAAGAGCCAGCTAAATTCCCATATTTTCCTTACAGTACAGACAATAAGGTGATTCAGTTAGCATTGTCCTAACCAATCTGGGGAATATCTCACAAAGTGATAAATTAACGAATATCGCCTTTGTGCCATTAGCTTATTGCATTACTAGTATAGTGCTTTGTGTTACCCCTGTGGGAATCGAACCCACGACGATCCGGATCGGGAGCCCATGGCTCAGATCACTAGACCATGGAGGTAGTTATGATGATATAGTAGGGAGAGATGATGTGCCTATAATTGTTTTATCTCAACACTGCCGCTTTGCCATACTTGTGTGTTTTTCCTATACGCACATTGCTTAAGGTGATTCCTACCGGCAAATGGTTGTTTTTAAAAGGATATTTCTCCTAAACGAATGAATGGAAAATTCTAAAAAAATATACGTCTACGAAATTAGTTCATGGTCAACAATTGCAACATTTGAAAATATTCTAGTTTAAAAATAAGTATGGTAAAAAAAAACTGAAAGTAAAGCTGATTTTATCAGAAAATTTGATATTCCTTCTAAACTATTAGCAGCGCTTTCACGGACGTAACCGCCATGGCGCGGCGCTGATTTGAACTATATTCTAAGGCATTACGGGCGATGATTGCATGTCTTGAAATCAACCGTGTGCGTGAGTTCGCAATAGTAGTGACGCACACAAGGGCACGTGTCTGTACGGTACCTGTACGCACAACCACAAGTATGGCCGAACGGCAGTTGTGAGATACAAATACTATACTTATTATTGATCTACTCCTTGCTATGTAGAGCTATTTACACAAGAAACAATTTTCTTTTACATCTAAACAATGAACCTTTCAGTCATATAAATATTGAGCAAATAGATTCCTAATTAGCAGGATCTTAAAAGATGTGAGTCAGTTCGAATTAGTTTTTTTAAATTGATTAACGATTTGGAGGAAACACGCTTAAACTTTGTACTTGAAGTTGATTAACCGATGTATAAAGTACCTAGAGGTACAAAAAAAAGTAACACCGGAAAATAACTAATAAATCATATTTGTACTGAGGGAAATAGGTATTATGTTATGGTCAGGTCATATGCTTCCATGCTGGACTGGGAGCGATAGAAAAACATAGAATGTGCCAGGTGTATCTCCTCCCGGGAATGCTGTAAATCCAGCTAGGGGTTTCAGTGTATTTGTAATTTAGGCGATGGGCTGACAACCTGTCACTACAGCAATATATAGATCTATCTCAAACAACCCTCACCCCTTGTCAGACGTGGCGGAAAGACCTTTGTAAAGGTCGTTGACGCTCTGCCTACCCCATTAGGGATAAAGGCGTGATTTATGTATGTATTTATGCATATAGGTACCGAAGAAGCGCTGGCTAGACGTAAAAGCGGATATGGAAGAGAACGATCTCACACCAGCGGATGCCGAAGACCGGGCTAAGTTGAGTAGTAGCGCTGGGAAGCGGTAAGAAGAAGAAGACTTGTACACATATAAAATCCAATCTTTTTAACCAATTTTACCAAAAAAGCATCACATTGATTTATTTTCTACAAAACATAGATTGGCACTAAACATATAATTTTTAAACACGTTCAGCCATTTGTCTATATAAGGTATTGCTTGGTATACTTAGTGACAGGTTGTCAGCTTAATTCCTAAAACAAAACATTGAAACTGAAGCTTTGAAGCTGTTTACTGCATGCCTGGGAGGAGAAGCAGCTGGCACATTCTGACTTCTATCCCAGTCCACAGTCCAGCATTAAAGTATAGGTACCGGGTGAATAAATATTAGCTGACCAAAGTTTAGGATGTGAATGTGAATATGAAACTGAACAACTTTTTATGGGAGGGCAATTTTTTCCACACCTATGTTCCTTGGGGAAAGTTGTTCAGTTTTATGTGCAGGTTCATACCCGAAAGCTTGGCCGGCTTTTTTTTCTCACTGTATTTTTTTGCCCTGTTTAAATACTCTCCTACCGACCATACTTACGCGTGATCGACGCGCGCAAATGATCCATGGCCCATGGATCATTATAGATCGGCGCGCGCGCCTTTTTGCGCGTATACTCGCGTCGTAATGACATTGTCAACGGGTTAATAAAGCACTCCGTATGTGGGTAACGGGTCCGATTCGTCACGGCTCTAATGCGAAGAAGTAGCTTCATCTATAGGATCGGATAAAAGCTTCTTGAGTGTTTAGAAAATCGGATTTTAGAATAATAAAATAATTAAGAACTTTAAGGCCCGCTTCTTCCAGTGCTCTCTGTCTCCGACTTTTTCTTTACGTATAAGGAGTACAGAAAATAACCACACCTTCGCTCGCTTTTACGTTTTTATTTTATATAGAAAAAAATAAGTGCCGAATTATAAATCTATCCGTTAATATTCCTGTCAAACCTGATTAGTAAATAAACTGTTAAATTTTCATAAAAATAGCATTCACCCAAGTCTCATAAAACTTAAAATACTCTCAAAATCGATGTGACTTCTGATTTTTTTTATCGAGTCAAATGTTAAGTATTGTGTTTTTATCTATAAAAGTTACTAGATCAAACGTATAACTGTATACTATATATTTTTTTTAGGATTTTAAATATGATTTCTATGAAAACAACACGATTTAGAAACATAAATTTCGGAGAAGTGCTTAGCCTTAATTGGCGAAATTGAATATGATTCATCACTGATATTGTAAAGACGAAAGTAATTAGTTATGTACGTCTGTCTAATGCTTCACGGGATCACGGGTCAAACTATCGCTAAACCAATCTTGATAAAATTTGGGAAATTTGGTATTGCATGTTGGGGGAACTGTCAAAAATATGGCGTTGGCAGCTATAGGACCGTGTTTATAATTAGCTCTCAAGAGTGACAGCTATTATGTGACCCGGGCAAGCTGTAAAAATCAGCTAAGGGATCCGAGGGATCCGGTGGTGGGCAGTGTATTGCAATTTAGGCGACGGGCTGGCAACTCTTCACTCTAGCAATATACAAAATCATCTGTAAAAACCCTCAAAACTTGTCAGACGTGGCGGAACGACCTTTGTTTGGGTCGTTTTTGCTCTGCCTACCCCATTAGGCATAAAGGCGTGATTTTATGTAAGTACCTATGTACCTCTTATGAGCAGCCTGTCGAATTAAACTTTAACATAATTTAGTATAAAATATGTTCATTACATTTTATACAAAACCCACAAACTATCGAGAAAGTAAAGAAATTGGTTTCAAAAGCTACATGTACCGTTTCAATTGTGTTGCGGTGAAGTCGCATATACTGGTATTTGGGATATTGCCTAAAAACATGATATTAATCGACACTTAAAGAATTTGAGTTGGTTTGTTTCTTTTTTATGTTAATAGTTATGTATCCATAGAATATTTCATTATTTTGAACTAAAATATAATAAATATATAGAAATTTCACTCCAGTTGGATTTTAATTTTATGTTTAATTTTATTTGGAACTACCAATGTTCATTGCTACTAAAATATTTTCATATAGGTGGTCCTGCGTTTGCATATCTTACGCACAATCCTCAAATTCGCTCATTGGCCGGAAAAAAGGGACATCATTATGCCGATTGGCAATTGTAAAACGCACAAACCGCGAAAAGTCCTTTTATTTCGGCCATTCCGCAGACTGGCAAACACCAAACGGCCTAAACAAGCAACAGTGAATATGTTCAAATTAATTTTCCGGCCTTCCAGACTTTGACCGTAGCATAATGATACATAATGCTCTCGCGTCTCCACAGAGTGAATAGGGCAGTAATTGCTGGCTGACCCCGCGATCTATCTATCCGATCTATACGTATAGATCATTGATCGAAAATAAGGATCGCGTCGCGTCGCGGTTTGAAAGTCGAAAGGCGTTCTATTCTATGAAATTCAATGTCAAAATGTATTTCCGGTCAGCTGAATGATTTTGTATGGAAAAGTATTTGTATTTTGTGCGAGAAGTATGAAATTAAATTATATTGTATTGTATTTTTTTTTTTGTTAATTTAAAAATCAGGTGTTATAACTGATCTGTCTGTGCACTTTTGATATCCAGTCTAGACTATTATAAATTTAAAGAACTCTGCAATTATGACTCTCGAACTGGAATAAATGGATGACTGGAAAACCCTAAGCAATCACTATGATTCATAATCAAAACTAAGCAAAATTTTTACTTATTTACTTATATTTATTCAGAAACCCAACAACTTATACTTTCAATAGTTACGACTCAGTAGGTATAAATCAGGATTCATCATATTGATTTCCATTTCCTAAACTTATTTTTTCCTATTTTATTACAATTTACTTTTCTCACAAAAAAAAAAACAAACGTTAGAGGCATACAAATCCATTTTATTCTCGCTTCAAAAATTAATATAATTGTTCTATAACATTCATATGGTAATAATTAATTTCCGTTCCAATGATTTTCTATTGTTTTAAAATTAGAACGGCGGTTTCCCGCTTTGAACAAAGTACTTAATTACTAAAATATTTAAAAAAAAGTACATTTGTGAAGGTGTACCTATACCTAGTCAGATTAAACTGATAGTAAAGCCTAACAAATTCTATACTAAAACAAGTCTATAAAATTATTCTTTTTTTTTTAAATAAAATACATATTTTCCCACTTTATGAAAAGTCAACATTTTAGGAAACTCAACTTTTTGGGAAGTCGACATTTTAGGAAGTGGACAAAATGGACCTAAAGGAAAAGAACCTTGTTATTATATCTGCGAAACTACATCTAGGTATTATGTTTTTTTTATTGATACTACCTTACCTATGCATGCCTATAACTACCTATTATGTGCCTACTACTTCAAGTCATCATTTATTCTGTGTCGTTGACAAAAGTATTATTTTCCAGCTTACTGGCAACTCGTTATCACAAGGGGTTTAAAAAATAATGCGGTCTTATGCGTTTCATCTTGCCTCGCAGTTCGACAGAAGTTGTCACTTGATCATTGTGATCATTTGTCATAGCGACCTACAAATTACAATAAACTGAAACTCTCGGCAGAAATCTACAGTATGACAGTATGCCCCGGAAGAGAAGCAACTGGAACATTCTATGTTATTTTTCGCTCCCTGTCGATCATGGAACTTTAAATCTCAAGGGGTTTAAAAAGAATGCGGCTGTACGCGTTTGATCCTTTGCTAGAAGCTGTCACTCGATCATTTGTCAAAGAAGAAATATTTCTGAACGAGTATTCCCTAGAAGTGATACTAGTTTGAAAAGACTCGAAATTACTGGAAAAATGGCGGCGTAGGACAAAACATTTTTAATTTTTATTTAGTTTCTTTGTTTTAAAATATTGGATAATATGCTTAGTAGTTTTTCGAAACGACGTTTTGCCGGCCTTTTTTATGATAATATTTAATGTCACCTTTGAAATGTCACATTAAAATCATAATAAAAGTATTGAAAAGTTATAATCATTTTATCTAAAATTCAGTTTCGGCGTTAAAAATAGTCGTACATTAACTTTCTTACTTACTTAGTATAAATAAATGAAAAATTAAAACCGCAATCATTCATTTTGTGTAAAAAAAATATATGAAATTAATCTGCCAGTTTATAAAAAAAAAAACTAATTCTTACTTTAGGTAACACAATCATTAGCGGTTGTTGTAAAAGCTAATACTGTAAAAAATCTTCCCCTAAACACCAAAGACGTGGGCAAGTACCATACATGACCATACACCATACAAAAACAGAAAAAAAAAACTGTCCTGTCTACCTGCTTTTACCGCAACTGTCAACGCATCATTAGTAAAGCATTTTCGGAGTTGGCTACACTAAAAGTAAAGATTCTAATATTTTTTTTTCATTATTATGTATGCTACAGATTGACTTTCCTAATTCAAAAAACTTTTAAATTAAGCGTACTTAGTTACAATAAGTTTAATAAGCGTAGATACCTAGATAAAATAAGTTTTAATTAAAAAAATACGCCGTTAACAGCTTTTCATTTCCATACTACAAATAAACGCTAATCAAAACTAATCCCTGCGACGGTTATATCTTTTTATAAGTGAGAATTTTCTAAGAAATAAGGCATGGGCGATCTCGTTGTCTTGGGCTTATTTTCCAAAAATTGTCGCAATCGGTTGCGAGTAGAGCATTTGTATGAAGAGCTGTTTACGAAGTACTCTCTAAAGTTTATTTTTTTTCGGTATTTGATAACCTTAAATTATAGACAGGCTATTCATGATATTAATAGTCTCAAAATCCACTTGTTTCCTACTTGTCAAATCAGCAACTTTTTATGAAATGTCAAAAACGCTTATTTTTATGAAAATCGCGAGGTATGATATGACGTCACTCCTCGTTGACTCCTCTTGGACTCCTCGTAAATACTTGACAACTCAAATCAACAACTTCTATATTTTTAACTCGATTATTAAATCTAAATGAGCATTTTTTTAAAAGATGCATAAGACCCACAATATTGTAGCCATCAGTTTTAAGTACAAATGTTGTGAATTTTTTTTAGCCACCCAGAAAACAAGCCTATTGTTGTCTTAAAATAGTTATAGTTGTAACTGACACTGCTTCCATGCTGGACTGGAAGCGATAGAAACACATAGAATGTGCCAGCTGCATCACCTCCCGGGCCCACCCTACGGGCATGCTGTAAAAATAAGCTAAGGGAGTCGAGGGTTTCAGTATATTGTAATTTAGGCGATGGGCTGACAACCTGTCACTACAACAATACACAGATATCAAAACTAGTCAGACGTGGCGGAACGACCTTTGTTTGGGTCGTTGACGCTCTGCCTACCCCATTAGGGATAAAGGCGTGATTTATGTATGTATGTATGTGACTGACATTATGAGTAGTAGTTTTTTTTACTGAAAATGGGTTTGCTATTGACTCCAGTCTGTCTAGGTTACTCGGGGGCGACATAGACGGGGTCGACGATGGAGCGATCTCACCCAGAAGATGCCTGTTTACTCTAACTGAAAATTATTGGGGGTTGTATGCATTCGGAAACACAGACGCAGTTCGTCTTAAAATAAAGAATAATACTCGTATATCAATTAGGTATGTCGTGTTCTAGGTCTAACATCGCATGTCTTGTGCAGATATACAAGATATGTTACAATTTAGGTATAATTTCAGACTATTATGCTATGAATTATAGCTATTAGGTTTAAAACTATGACGTCAAGTAACAAGTAGTATTTAGTTAAGATTGTTTTATTTTTGAATGAAAATAATAATAAAAGGGGGTTATTTTACTCGTAAGATTCTTATAATGTAGCATTTTTATTGTGAAAAAATATCCTATAGGTTTTGCCTTCCTCAAGATTTAAAAACCTATAGATTTAGAAAGAAGCAGTGTCTAATAGCACAATCAAAGAAAAAAATCCGAAAGCTATAAATTTGTTCATACATCACGAAAAAAATGGCTTTTTGTCATTACAAACTTATTAACGCAGTCGTCTCCCTATATCTAGTATGGGGACAACAGCAAAGTTAAGTTTGTTCTTTATATATATGTTACGCACAATCCCCGAAATCGTCCATTGGCCGGAAAAAAGGCACACTTCGCGGATTGGCAAATTCAAAACGCGCAATCCCCGAAATGTCCTTGCATTTCGGCCATTGAGCGTTTTGCAAAAACCATTTCGGGGACTGGTAAAGAAATATCAGGTGTATTAAAACACCAGGCATGAGGGACAACTTAACGCAAACTGATAGGGGTTGCTTAATCTGTTTAAGTACAAAACTCTGTAATATATTTTATCTACTATCATAGAGTAATGTTCGAATTATAAACGTCAAAACGAATTTGTATTGACGTACTTTACAAACAGTATGCTGAAAAAATTAAAAAGTTTACTTTTCGTTGCACCTTCTCCATACAAATTCTAACAAAGATGCAACGAAAAGTAAAATAAACATAGGCATGGAAGTAAGGGAAGGAACAAATGCACAATCGATATCAACTTAATGCACAATCGATACCAAAAACCATGTATCCAGTTATAAATTAAAACTAAACAGCCCACGTAAGGCCCACAGCGCATGCGCGACACATGTCAAAGAGGCAAATGGCGCCACTTGATTATTGTGTGTATGAATAGAAATAATTAATTTCGCGGGAAATTATTTTAAATTATTATAATATTATAATTATTTTGTGCCTAAAAATATGTGATAGTACCAAAAGAAGATATTTAATACTTATATAAATGAGTGTGTCGTGTGTGTGTGACGGAAATGTATTGCACATTTAATCATATACCAACAAAGTTTAGGAAAACATTGGGATAGTTCGCTTTCGGAAAACCTGTAAGTAAATTCATTTTCAATGTATTCAAGTAGATAAAATAGTGTATGAAGCTGCACATAATTAGGTATTACAATGCTCGTTACTATTTTGAAATTCGCTGCGCTCATTTCAAAAAACACACTCGCATTGTAAAACCCTTCGTTATGTAGGAGCTTCATAAACTACTATAAGAAAAAAGCTGTTGTTATCACTGTAATAAAGAAAATAAAATAAAATAAATCCCATAGCTGATTTTTACAGCAAGCGCGGGAGGATATGCAGCAGGCACATTCTATGTTTTTCTCTCACTCCCAGTCCAGCATGGAAGTGTTCTTTATTCCAGATCATAGTTTTGTGTGAAAAAAGTCTCGGTGCTCGAGGCAGGGTTCTATATTCGCTTTAAATACCCCCAAGTTGGTACGGAATCCTCGGTGAGCGAGTCCGACTCGCACTTGACCGTTTTTTTTTTCTTGTATGATTAATTATTTTTTCATTATTTCACGAAACGCCACTAGTCCACACCCAATTTTTTAACCAAAAACCTAGTAATAAAACAATTTGTCTTGTCCAAATGCAACGCAGGTGGCCCGGAGTCACCTGTCGCGTTCTGTCCAAATAAGTCATTTGTCAAAATGCCCGGGCGTCTTTTACGCTACGAGCCGACTTTGCCAGAATTTTGAGTTTTACCGTGGCGAAGATTTTAAGCAATTTATAGGTTATGTACCGAGTTAAGTTGCAGAGATACTTACCATTATTCTGGTAAAATCTTAAGCTTGGATTTGAAAGATTGGTCTTATTCATATCCTACATCCTTATAATACCACTGCAGCTCTAACATCATCTTCCTAGCCCTTTTCCCGTATCTCTCAGGGTCGGCTACCTAATATAGGAGATTGAACGAGGCTACTGGTTTTTACACAAAGCGACTGCCATCTGACCTCCGCAACCCAGAAGGGAAACCAGACCCAATCCTAAATTAGGTTACACACAACCTTTGAATTTCTTCGTAGGTGTGTGCAGGTTTCCTCACGATGTTTTCCTTCACCGTAAAAGCGCCGAATAAACGTACATATGAAATTCGAAAACCGAAAAACACATTGGTATGTGGTGGGATTCGAACCACGACCTCCTGCACAGAAGGCCGCGGCCCTATCAACTACACTACACCATCCGGGCTACTATATCGTATCGTAAATTAGAAGACCTATTCTGTTTTTCGACAGTTCAGTTTGTTTATTGGGCTCAGTATCAAGAGTGGAACACACTTATATTCGCACTTAATGTAAAATGATCTTATCTTTGCCTTTACCGCATAACTAACCCTATAGGATGACTAAACATTTTGGGTTCTTCGTCAACTGAACCCGCAATCAACTGGTCCCGCGGGATGAGTTGACGAATCATAAAAAAATAATAGTATTTTGTATTCGTCAACTGGACCAACTTAAAAATTTCCATAGAAAAAGAGAGATGAGACATTTATGTTGTTAACTGTATTATTTGGGCTCTATATCTATGCAAACTTAAAAGTGGGTTCAGTTGACGAAAACAAAATATTGTTAATTTTATGATTTATTAACTCAGCCCTTGGGACGAGTTTATTGCGGGTTTGACGAAAAACCCGACTATAGGAACCCTATAGGATGACTAAACATTTTAAGGTTAACTCAGACCCGCCCTATGCTATTCACCCGTCCGTCTGTCTGTCTGTCTGTCCGTTGCGAATCGCGAAGTAAATGTACGCAATTTTGCATTGGGTATTTAAATTGAAGCCCTTCAATAGAATTCTTGTTGAGGTATTTTGTATATGGGGTCCTAATTTGTGTTTAAAATTCATTCATAAATATAGACACGTCTGTATCCCTTACGGGGTAGGAGCGTTACGTGTCTAGTTAATATTATAATATTATCTTTATCAGTCTCTAGCTAAAATTGCAACACTATGAAACCCGAAGATAACCCTATCACTTTACAGTATGCCGGAGAACTGAATGAGCTGGTAAATTCTATGTTTTAGCAATTTACAATTTGTCAAGAGCATGCTGTAGAAACCCAGTAAAGCGAATCAAATGTAACAGAGTATTGTAATTTAGGCGATGGGCTGACAACCTGTCACTATAGCGAAACACATTTCAAACTAAAATTTGCCTCAATATTTTATTTGACGTAGCGAAAACGCCTTTACGCTCTGCCTACCTCGTAAGAGACAACGGCGTGACGTTATGTAGGTATGTATTCAATTTACATACATGCATCACGCCTTTCTTTATGCCTAATGGGGTAGCAGGGGGTCAACGGCCCAAACAAAGGTCGTTCCGCCACGTCTGACAAGCTTTATGGTAATTTCAGATAATATACAGTAACAGGCCCATAGCCTAAATTGCAATACACTGAAACACTCGAATCCCTTTGCTGGTTTTTACAGCATGCCCGGGAGGAAATGCAGCTGGCACATTGTTTTTCTTTCACTCTCAGTTCAGCGTGGAAAAACAGTAATCTATTCTGAAATCTAGACTTTCTCCCGTCAAGTGTCGAGGGGTCAACATATTTGGTGCCTAAATACTTAATAACAAATAATAATGAATGACAATCTGTAATGAGAAATCTCTACAGAGAGATACGGGAAGTATCAGATCGGAAACATTTGTTGAATTTATCACTGTAGGGTTGGCATGGCACTATGTAACTTTATTACGTAGGTATAGTATATACTCCGTTTTTTTAACGTTGTGTTATCGATACCAACTTGTTTTGCGGCCCATAAACAGCTATTTCCTTGCAACTTAGTAGAGGTTCAAATTTCGGAACCGCAGACAATAACCTTGTTACAAACATATGTTTTGCGGTTGACTTTCTTTAAAATTGTAAAGAAAAAGTAGTTGATGGATCGCAAAACAAGTTTGTATCGATAACGCAACGTTAAAAATACGGAGTACGAGAATACGTTCCCCTTCGTAGCACGGAATCTTTTTTCTTGCCTCAGAACCACGGAGTTATCCTTTATAGGGTAGGCATAGGCACAAGGCAGAGCGTCGAAGATCTAAAAATTGGTCATTCCACCTAAACCACCCCAAAGGATTTTCTCTTAGGTCGCCTTCCGTGCTGGACTGGGAGCGATAGAAAAACATAGAATGTGCCAGCTGCTTATCCTCTCGGCGGGCATTCCTTAAAAACCAGTGTGTCTTTGTTTCCTACATATTTTGTCCTTTGTATGTTTCTGATGGGTACAAGAAATGGTTAAATAAATAAATAAATAGTAACTATGTGTATGTTATTTTGCCAGTGCCAACCCTACTAGCTTCATTAGTACGTTCCCAATCTCTTTGATCCGCCGACCGTTATCGACCATCGCGCATTTCTATCTGTGTATCTTTTACTCAGCAATACAGGGTCTTACAGATCTTGTATGAAACACAAATACATTTAGTCATGCCTTGGTCACTTACGGGGTAGATGTATATGGCCTGATAATAGGTCGTTTGGCCAAGATTTCGCCAACGGGCTACTTTTTCCGACGGATAAGATATACGGGGTGTAAGGGGCAGTTTCCTGCAAACTGATCGGGGTTGCTCAGTCAACGAAACTGAATAACTAAAAAAAACAATATATGAAAAAAAGAAAATGACTCATTCATACAAATTGTTGGATCTAGGTGCTTATTTTGTACGGGGAAGATAATTTTTTTTCTTCATTTCCTGAAATAATTTCTTCGTGTAAGATGTTCAGTTTAGCTAGTTTATTTCGTACCCACAAAAAACGTTATTTTATTAGTAAGTATGTTATTGGTATAGATAAATCTGATAAATAACTATAACTTTAAATGATACCTGCTCTATATTTATTAACCTGTGACTCATACACCTTACATACAAAAAAGTTTAAAAAAAAACAGCCACTTGACATATCGAGCGAATGCCTCATACGCCATAAGGGAGACCTAAATAAACAGAGATATGAACAATTTCATACAACTGTCCTTTCATAGTGATGGGACCAGTTAATAACAGTAAATACGCAATAAGTAACCTAAACTACAGAATATACCGGTTGTAAGGTACAGCGTACCAGAAACCGATAGGGGTTGCTCAGACAACGAAACTGAACAACTTTCACCAGGAAATTCTTTCAGGAAATAAAACAAAAAAGGCTTTTCCATACAAATTGTCTGATTTAAGTAGTCATTTTGAATGGGAAAGTTTATTTTTCCCTGAGCAACCCCTGTCTGTTTCTTGTACGCTTTCCCTTAAAACCCGTATAATAGTACTAGAATTTCAATGTTTGCCAATGGGTAAGAAAAGAAAACACATACAATAGTAAGACACTATCATAAGATAATAAAAAAAAGATAACACAGGCTTGCTATGGTAGCAATTTCTGCAAAATAACCTTTGCGTGATAGAAAAGTAGTGCTGCAAATTTTTTGGTCTAACGTAAAGAGTTTATTTTAAGTTTGATATGAGTTCAGTACATGGCATGATTAGTAGTAGGTATTGAATTGAAATTATAGATGTGATAAACAAGGTTTTACTGGAACTAAGAAACCTCTTCAGAGTAAATCATTATTTTTAATTAATCAGACTTTCTGTACTGCGAAAATAACACGTACGTCAATGCTATAAAAAAGTGAAATTTCTACCACAATATTATTTGGAATTTCCGATCTAACATAATATTAGCTAATTGACTGTTTACAAATGTACCTAAAGGGTACAAAAAATACATAATGTTTGCTGTTCCTAAATCTAAAGTTCTGAAAGAGCATTATGGACCGCAAAATAAGTCAATGTTAAAAAATATAGCTTTGGTAATTACAATCAATTCAAGTAAATATGTATTTCAATAATTATTATAAAGCAGTGTATTGGATAAGGGAGTTGTTATTGTAACAGTAGTAACAGTTATTTTTTCCATATCTATTATAATACGAGAACTGTCACTGCGATTTAGACTAGAGAAATAACAGTTATTTTTCTCATCACTAATAATTTAAAAATCTGGCTACCGTATTCCTATACACATATTGAAGTGTTTTTTTGAAATGGTCAAAATTCCTGGACTAAGTAAACTATAGTGACAGGTTTGCTTAACAGATTAAGGATTTTGAATTAAAAATAATAAAGGATTTTGAGAGAGATTTTTCAAAGTAGTTTTTCAAAATTGAAGAATCTTCGTACATAGAAACCTAAAACAGAGTTGTTGGTGAACCAAACATAGGGTGAGTACGTGGGTGGGTAGGTTTTTCAGGTAGGTTTCTATTTTTCTTAGTCCAGAGAGAGATTTTTTAAACCACGTCAGGGTTTTAGTTGTATTATTCATCGGTTCATCGGGTACAACATACAATACAACATCGACTCGGAAACCCATACGATTAGAAGTGAAGTGAGATATATTTTTTTTACATTTGGTATAATTTTAGATAGGTACTTTTAGTTTTAACTTGTATGCTGAACTAGGAGCGATAGAAAACCATAAAATGTTCCAGCTGCTTATCCTCCCTAGTCAGCAAAGGGATTCAAGAGGTTACTGTGCATTGTAATTTAGGCGATGGGCTGACAACCCGTCACTATAGCGATACACATTTCAAACTAATAAATTGCCTTCATTTGTCAGACGTAGCGAAAACGCCTTTCTTTACCTATGCGTTTTACTCTCTTCCTACCCCGTAAGGGATAAGCCGTGACTTTATGTATGTTTAGTTTACAAAGTTCATAAAGGTTAAGCGCGATCAAACCGCTGATAAACTTCACCCGAAATGTCCAAGAATCAAAACCAGATCTTTGAGTATTAAAAGGTTCGGAATCTAAAGATGATGAATGATTAATGATCAGGTCACAGTCTTCTGTCGTGTGGGTTTTGAGTCGATCGACCCGATGAACCTTGGTGTCAGAGTTTTAAACCGCTTAATAGTATAGCTATAGGTATGACATGGTTGTGTAACGACCACTATCAAAGACAGCGACCGGGACCGACGACGGCTTAACGTGCTCTCCTAATCATGCAATACTTTTGTTTTCGGACTATCAGGTGAATCAGCCTGCATTGTTTGTTCTAACCGAATTGAGGAAAATCTCACAAATTATCAAATATCAACTTTGGTATCAAACCCAGGACCTCCGGATCGGGAGCCCATGGCTCAGACCACTAGACCACGGAGGCAGTTATGTCCAAAACGAGATTTTTGAGTAAAATCTAAAGATGATGATTAATGGTCAAGTGGCAGAGCATCATGTCAGTACCACACAAGTTGATGATGAGGACAAGTCAGAGGCTTTAAGCGGAAGGGCGATTGTGCTTTCATCCATATTAGATTCGTATCCAATTTGTATTTAAAAAAACATGTGTAACGTACCTATATGGATAGGTGCACTTGCATAAGCTGTCATCAGGAAAAAGGTCAAATCGGATACGAATTGGATACGAATCTAATATGGATGATGAGTGCACAAACCCCTGAAGGTCTACGTAGATTCAAATTATAGTAGCGATTTTTTTTATGAGAGAAACAGTGAGGAGAAAATTTCCTATTGAGACATTTTTGTTTCTGGATTTGTTTTCGACTTGCTCGTATTTTTAATTTTTATCAAAAGGCAGTAAGGCAGAGCGTAAAACGCCTAGCAAAAATCGTTTTCGTCAGATCTGTCAAATATTGAAGGCAAGATTTAAATGTGTATCGCTATAGTGACAAGTAGTGACAAGCTTTCCAGTCTAGCACGGAAAGCATTTAAATTTATAAAAAAAAATCTACGGAATCGTTGGATCCTATGACTTGGACCACACGCTATCTCAGGGTGCCGTATTTTACCAGTCCAAGATTCATCATTCTGTGACAATTATTGATGTATTTACAATTTGTCGGTCTTCTACTATCTTGTTCCACAAAATTATTGTTTTTGGCTACTGTTAGATTATTTTTTGTACAGGAAGTTTTGTATGGGTTGTATTTGATGGCTGCTTAATAGTTAAAATGTGCTACTTATTATATTTAACTATCATTTAATTTGAAAATGTCCGTGTCCCTAGTAATAGTAGCCGTACGCTAGGTTAGGTTAGGGTAGCAACACACATGCGGAACCTTCCGCGACTCAACCCTCGGTCGTATATACGAATTCAACACACCATTTACGCGGCGTCTTGTTCGGCGCGATAAATGATTATTTTTTATGGCGTTATCTCCTTACACAAGGTGTAGGGTTACGATAAAGGCCACATTCGTAACCTGAGTTTCATTAACTGTACAGGGGGTTAAGGGACAAATGATCCTCTTGCCCCCCCCCCCCCCCCCCCATCCCTGCTAGGCACATACCTGGTTGTGGTAGTGAGCGAGCGGATGGTGCGGCACATGCCGCATCGCCGGGTGCAGCATGCTGTCGCCGTCACCGCTGCTGCTAACGCCCTCTACCGCCTACAGGAAAATAACATAAAATCTATAGTTTCAAAAAAAAATACAGTTTAGGATCAATAGGGACTACCATGGAGGCAGGATGCAGACCCCCTGGACCTTGATATTTCCCTAGTAGCGAATTTGCCGGCTCTATACTCTTATCGCGGACTGGTAAAAACGAAACAGCCAATTGCCGAATTAATTGAAATATCAGGTGTAAAGGACATTAAAACACCAGGCATGAAGGACAAAGTAACGCAAAATCCCTGCATGAACTATATTGTAGTGCATGGTCTACTTGAGTTGAGATTAAATTTCATTATTTTCGAGAGTAGGTAGCCCCCAAGTAATGATTTGCCCCCCCCCCCCCCCCCCCCCTTGCCCAGAACATGGCTACGCCCATGGGGACTACTATTGAATCATTCATTTCGTGCATTATTGCGCTCGCTTCGCTCGCATAAGAAGTGATTCATTCACATTTCGTGCATTGTCAAACTCGCTTCGCTCGCAAAACGTATTGATTCATTCACAATTCGTGAATTGTCGCGCTCACTTCGTTCGCATAGCGTATCGATTCATTCACGTTTCGTGCATTATCGCGCTCGCATCTCGCATATAACATATTTTATCTACTATCATAGAGTAATGTTCGAATTATAAACGTCAAAACGAATTTGTATTGACGTACTTTACAAACAGTATGCTGAAAAAATTAAAAAGTTTACTTTTCGTTGCACCTTTCTCCATACAAATTCTAACAAAGATGCAACGAAAAGTAAATGTTCATAGTTATGGAAGTAAGGGAAGGAACAAATGCGCAATCGATATCAACTTAATGCACAATCGATACCAAAAACCATGTATCCAGTTATAAATTAAAACTAAACAGCCCACGTAAGGCCCACACCGCATGCGCGACACATGTCAAAGAGGCCAATGGCGCCACTTGATTATTGTGTGTATGAATAGAAATAAATTAATTTCGTGGGAAATTATTTGAAATAATTTATTTTGACCCTGAAAATATGTGATAGTACCAAAAGAAGATATTTAATACTTATATAAATGAGTGTGTGTGTGTGTGACGGAAATGTATTGCACATTTATATACCAACAAAGTTTAGGAAAACATTGGGATAGTTCGCTTTCGAAAACCTGTAAGTAAATTCATTTTCAATGTATTCAAGTAGATAAAATAGTGTATGAAGCTGCACATAATTAGGTATTACAATGCTTGTTACTATTTTGAAATTCGCTGCGCTCATTTCAAAAAACACACTCGCATTGTAAAACCCTTCTTTATGTAGGAGCTTCATAAACTACTATTTCATTCACATTTCCTGCATTGTCACGCTCGCTTCGCTCGCATATCGTATTGATTCTGAATAAGTTAATTAAAATAAGATGATGATACTCAGATGACTGAAAGGGGGGCCCAAAAATTATAGCACCTAAGGGCCCCGGACAAGGTTAATCCGGCCCTGGTGGTGAACTGACGCTTCTCACCTGTTTGTCAGTATTCTCATCATGGTCAGTGAGCTCGACCAGCTGTAGGGCTTCTTCCAACAAGTCGAAGCGGGACTCACTTGCCAACTCTTGCGGTAACTCCCCTTGTAGCACGTACTCGCCTGCGGAACAAATAATCAATAAATTACTATAGAATCAGGCGTTATTTGCGGAAATACATCATAACATAAGATAGAAAAGAATGATAATCCATGCTCAGTGGTGTTAGACGTACCATAATTATGGTACATGTACCATAATTCAGGTCCTCGTACCCTGTACCCTAGAATTTCATTATGGTACGCAAAAGTACCATAATTTTGCATTTACCATTAATTACCATACAAACAGTAGTTTGGCCACACAATTTGTCGTGAAATGGAACAGATATTACATTTTGTTCTTGTTTTTGATGCATACTAGTGATTATATTCTCTTGGATATAGGCCATTGTAGGTTTAATTTATCTTGTTTCGTTCTTGCGGGGAGCGTTCGGTAGAATAAAAGGGGTAGAATCAAGGTAGAATAGGTACGGAGAAGAAATTTTATGTCAAAATTACGTCCATTTCTTTCTTTTTTTGACCTATTTTACTGAAAATCAAACCGTACCATAATTTTTGCTGCGGTACCATAATTTTGACAGACCTGTGTCATAATTTCTAAGTTGGCTTATAACATCCCTGTCCATGCTGGGTTATCGGATAGGTTAGTTAATTTACTGTTAAAAACAGCCTTGTTTTTATAGCTCGTTTCCGGACTTTTTAGCATACTTATTTATGTATTTATATTTAAATGCTGCATTACAACGAGGACCATCATCAAACTCATTCCTTAGATGTTTTTGTTTGTTTTTTTCTTTATTGACTCGTTTAGGCGGAGTAGACCGAGAGCTCACTGATATTGCTACAGCAAGACTTGTTTATTTTAGTTATTTTCACAGCATTATGTCCTATGGAATTTTGCTGTGGGCCGCGCTGCTGAGAGACTGCCCGATTCTGCGGCGTGTGCCGGCGTCATGTGTGTAGGAGCCTTAATACGATAAGAAGAGTTCGTGAACCTGAAACCTCCATTCTAAAGTAAGAAACAAAAAAAGCATTGTTCTTTTTTTATGGAAGGAAAACAATATGAGACCAATTATCTGAGTGGCAGTACCTAATTTTCGTTTTTCAACCGACTTCAAAAAACCGGTCAAGTGCGATTCGGGCTCGCTCACCGAGGCTTCCGTACCAACTTGGAGGTATTTAAAGCGAATATAGAATCTCCCTCGAGCACCGACACTATTTTCACATAAAAATATGAACTGGACTAAAGGACAAACTTAACTTTGCTGTTGTCCCCATACTAGATATAGGGAGAGGACTGCGAAAATAAGTTTGTAATGACCTTTTTTTTCGTGATGTATGAACAATTTTACAGTTCTCGGTTTTTTTTCTCTTTGATTGTGCTATTCGACACTGCTTTTCTCTAAATTTCATGATTGTAGGTTAACGGGAAGTACACTACAGTTTTTGAATCTTGAGGAAGGCAAAACCTATAGGGTACTTCCCGTTGACCTAGGATCTTGAAATTTGGCAAGAAGCAATGTCTCCTAGTACAATCAAAGGGAAAAGTCCAAAAACTATATATTTGGTTAGATCACAAAAAAGTATACCAGTTTTCGTTTCCCTTGCAAATATTCAAACAAACGTTCGTATCTTTTGATTGCGAGGACTTAGAAGTATGATTCTTTTACAGCTTCAAGGGACCCTAAACTTGAGTATTCAATATAAATTTCAACTTGATACCTTCACGCGTTTCTGAGAAAAAGAATGGTGACAGACGGACAGACAGACAGACAGACGGAGAGTGATCCTATAAGGGTTTCTTTTTTCCTTTTGAGGTACGGAACGGAACCCTAAAAAAAGGAGGAGGTTCAATTTGTCGTAAACTTTGTTTTATTTTGTCGAGAAACTTCAAGTTTAAAAAAAATGACTGTTATTATTATTATATATTTTTTTTAATTGGTACAACTAAAATATTCACAGGTAAGCCGTAAAGATAAAACTTCAATAGAAAATTGATTGATTTACTATAAGTAGGTAATTTTTGCAAACCTCACAATTTGTGAAATATAAACAAAGTCATATCATAAATAATATTTTCTTTGGGCTGTAACAGTGGCTAAAGCAGTGGTCACAGACAATGACCAAAAAAATATATTAAAGAATGGAAGCCAACCCTTTCGGAAGGAAGGGTATTCAAAGGCTATTGAAATTGGTGATAATCGCTTTAAAGTCTTAGCTGGTGTGACGGTAAGTCATCTACCAGTCCCCCTTTTAAATTTGCATAGAAAAAGCCCAAAAAGTACAGTCAGCAACATAAATTCTCATCCATCTCTCATTATTTAATTAGATAAGTTTTATATTTTTCTATTGTAAAAAATCGCAACCCAACTCAAGCAAAATCCTTTTTATCACTGATTTAGTTTGATTCGTAAGTGACGTAAGTGCAGAGCAGTGATTGTAAATATAAACTTATATTATATTCTAATTAAATAATGAGAGATGAATGAGAATTTTTGTTGCTGACTTTTTGGGATTTTTCTATGCAAATTTAAAAGGGGGACCAGTTGATGACAACTTCAAATTGAATATTTTGTGAGCGATCAACTGGGCCCTGGGACGAGTTAATTGGGGGCCCAGTTGGTGACTAACCCGTTGTTAACTGCCTCCGTGGTCTAGTGGCCTGAGCCACATGGGCTCACGATTACGACCCGGAGGTCCCGGGTTCGATTCCCCGCGAGGGACAATGACATTGTCTTTGTATTGTTGTTTCTAGTTTGGTTAGGTCATTACAGGCTGGTCACCTGATAGTCCGAAAAGTAAAGATGATTTATGCTGTCGGATGGGCATGTAAATGGTCGGTCCTGCGCCTGATTTCTCTCTGGTCATTATATCAGTCCCATGAGAGAGAATAAGAGATTGAAAGAATAGAGAGTGCACTTGTGTGTTGCGCAAACACTTGGGCACTATAAACTAGTCCTGCGCAGTTGACCTATCTCTGGAAGATGGACCGCCATCACCGAAAATCATTTGGGATGACTATTATTTACACACACAAGTATAGACTAGCTGCAAACCTGTATTTTCCAGTTATTTCACGATCAATCTTATTAATAATTCTCTATGTACCTATTATCACGTATCTCAGCTTATTAATTAATTATGCGACTTACACTTAACACCATTTATATCAACAAATAAGTACATATTTTTTAAATTGTATTCAACTCTTTTGTTCGAGTACACCGCAGCAGTAGTGGCCCATTATAAATGGTCAGTGGCCCTAAGACCATAATCCCTTCTTTGTGACAATAACAGCGACACTTTTTTGAAAATAACGGCAGGCGAAGGGTTGACACGTTGACAGGGCTTAACTACTGTTCTTCGTGGTTTGAGTTGAGTACATTAAATCCTACTAATATTATAAATGCAAAAGACGCTTCAGCCACATGAAGGATCGGGATGAAGCCTGGCACTTTTTTTTCGTTTTCCGATTCTTTTTTCTCCCCTATTAGTTTGATCCTTCCGTTCCGACCTTCCGACCGATTTTCGGCTCGCTAGTCGGTACGGCGCTTTTGCGCCCGAAAATGGCTGATGTAGCAGATTTTCACCGTGAACTTCTGTGATTGAATGGCAGCAGGCTAGCGGGACTTCAGCTCGTCGCGTTAGTCTCGAGGTCAACTTTACGTTGCTTCTCAAAATCGCTGACTCGCTTTTGTACCAGCCTGCGCCGCCCGGGACGCTGTGCTGCCAAACCCTCCCATCCCGCTCTGAGGGCTTGATATTGCATCATGTCGCACTATATCTGTATTTAAGGCCCTGGAAGGCGCTAATACAGGGAGAACTGTCAAAAATGGCGTTGGCGGCGTTATACGAGTAACAGTTCCTTTTTTCACGTGTTCAGGAGATATTTGGAACTATTTGGCTATGGTAGACAGGAATGAAGCGATGACGTCCACAGTTTATAGTGGCAACGCGCTCGGCTGAATAGATATCTTTGTTCTGCTACAGAACTTCTATACCTACCTACTTCTGCCTGATTTTGACCTTTCAATCAAATCCACAGGTTCAGAGTCACACCCACTCACACTAATCAAACGAACAAAAACTATTTCCTTTGCAAACTAAAAAAATATATTTAAAAAACCGTGCATCAAAATAAATCGATTACCAATTTATTTCGTCCGGTTAAAAAAAAAACAAGTGTATTTCGATTGTTTCGCGCGTTCGCCGCCATTTTAACCTTCACGGCTGACCAATCACAGCGCGTTATTTTCGTGCGTTAGTTATTTCAGGTTTTACTTCCATGCTGGACTGGTAGCGATAGAAAAACATAGAATGTGCCAGCTGCCTCCCGAGGAATGCTGTAAAAGAAAAACAGCTAAGGGATTTGAGGCTTTCAGTGGTATCGTTTCGTATGCGCATAAAATCACTAAAATCTTGACTAAACTTGTCATTGTCCGAGCGAACGGCAACAATTTTGGTTAAGATTTAGTTAGGTCATGATCATGCTCTCCACGAATCGATAGCATTTTATTGTAATTTAGGCGATGGGCTGCGCTTTGATGGGCCTGTCACTACAGCAATGTACACATCTATAACCCTCAACACTTGTAAGATATTTTAAGGTCGTTGACGCTCTGCCTACCCCATTAAAGATAAAGGCGTGAGTGTATGTAACTATATAGGTATTTTAAGTAAGTACATTCAAGCGCGAGCTTGTAATATTAGACTTAGTTCATCCTTATTTGACTGTAATGAATGAATGTAAAACGTACGTACGTTTTTTGTCTTAAAGGCCAATCCCTGATCAATAACCAACAGAATATTTGACCTTTACCATGTTTTCCGTCATAGATGTCCGAACCGCTACAAAAAAAGACTATTGATAATAATTTTGATTTACCTACGTTATTTCGTTCGTACTTTGATTAATTGTATTTAATAGGTACGTGACGTGACACTCCTCGTGTGGTGCCGGGTTAGAATAGCATCACCCCATAACTTCCTGCTGGTGTCGTAAAAGGCGACTAAAGGATAAATCCAGGGAATGGGCAGCAGCGTTCCCTGTGAATGGAAAACTTCTACTGCGCTCACCAACCCGCCTGCCAAGCGTGGTGAGTATGGCAATATACCCTCAATTTTGGGGACGCCCATGTCCAGCAGTGGACTGTTGTGGCTGTCGTGGCTGATGATGATGAGGCAATACGTTATCAAAATAAAAACGCACTCACGTCGACAGTCGTCGTTCGTAGTTGCAATTTATAAAAAGTTGCTGATTTGACAGTAGGAAACAAGCGGATTATTTCAGAAAATAAAAAAAATGATCGGCTTTTCCGTACAAATACAAATTGTCTGATCGAGGTGGTCATTTTGTATGGGAAAGTCAATTTCCTGGCAAAAGTTGTTCAGTTTCGTTGACTGAGCAACCCCTATCTGTTTGCGGGAAGCTGTTCCTTACACCCGGTATGATACACAATCGATGAAATCAAAACACAGCAAAAACCACCGCGACCGATCTACAAATCGATTGACGGATCTACGGATCGATTTGCCAATCGCTTCAGCTACTATTATCTATTCTGTGCGGACGCTTCACTTTTGGCGCGAGTCACTGTCAAGGCTCTAGTTATGTCATGGTGGCCATTGTTGCTATTTTTGGCAGTTCAAGTGCAATGCCGCTGCCCCGGCGGCGGCGGGAGCTCTATTATGCTTGCACCTACAGCTCCAATACGCTATTTGCCTATTAGTCAAATCAACAATTTTTCATGAAATGTCAAAACGCTTTTTTGAATGAAAATAGTGGGTTGTGACGTCACTCGCCAGTAAATATTGACTACTCAAACCAATAACTATTATATTTTTCACTCGATTATTAAATCTAAATGTGCATTTTTTTATTCAAATAATGAATTAGATCCACAGTATTTTAGCCATCAGTTTTAAGAATAAATGTTTTGATTTTTTTGGCCACCCAGGTCAACATGCCTAGAAGGACTATTTATCAAAAAGTTGTTAAAAATATCGATAAAACTTAGTTTTCATGTAGGCGTTTACTACGTTTGGCTCAGACCTCACCGAAGGCCAAGGGACCAAGGGGTGTTTTATTTTCAGGCTCTGGCAACCCAATCGGAATTTTGTTTCCACGCCTAGACTCTTTAAAAAAAAAAAATTTGCTATGCCGAAATTTTCTTAGGGTAAATGTACCGAAAACCGTACAGGTAGGTATCATGATATCAGAAACGCTCTGTCAAACTCGAGCCCACATTTTATGAATACAGTTCTGGTATGTACAGATTGTAAATAATTATCATAGATTTATCAAACGAAAATAAAATAGTCGATATATCGATACGTAACGTAGAGATAAGCTGACTTAGAAAATATTTCAATATTCCAATTTCCACTCAATTTTTTTATTAAAAAGGTAGGAGGAACCGAAAACCAACTTCTTACAAAATCGTTCAGTAGATAATTATTAAGACCATGTCTAATTTTCTATATAGGTACTACGGCTAATAACTTTGAGAGCAATCGTTGTCGTATAATAAAAATGAACCAATGGAGCACCATCAACCATCAATATCATTATAATTCTTCAAAACAATTGTTCCAATCTTCCTTCATTAAGCCGCCATCTTGAGATCTGAAATTGCGTCCCGTCCCACGAACCACATTCCAATTTTAAATTGACCCGCATGCTCTTCCATCTTCTTCCTACACACGCGTTGAAAAGGGACGGCGACAGTTTTTTGTTCGAAATTTTTAAATTGGTTAGAGCGGGATACCGATTGTTTCTTTTTTTTTCTTTTCGGACAAAAGGCTGCGGTTTCGTCCTTTGCAGCTTTGTCGTTCGCCGCTTACGATATTAATAAAAAAAATGGTTGGGTATATATTTTTTTAGGTTTCAAAATATACGTACAATGATTAGTGCCTGTAGTACATAAAATTAAGGTTTACACTGACTTTGACGTGGGGTTTGTTTTTTATCTGATCAATTTAGTTATTTTTTGTGGTACACCATTAGTTTTCTTAGATTCTAGATATTGCACCTAAGATCTATTTTATACATATTATTTACCTATATATCTGTTACGCACAATCCCCGAAATCGCCCATTGGCCGGAAAAAAGGCACACTTCGCGGATTGGCAAATGCAAAACGCGCAATCCCCGAATCGTCCTTTCATTTCGGACATTGAGCGTTTTACAACAACCATTTCGCGGACTGGTAAACACGAAACAGCCAATTGACGAATTCTTTAAAATATCAGGCATGAGGGACAACTTAACTAAAACTGATAGGGGTTGCTCAGTTCATGAAATTGAACAGATTTGATCAGGAAATTATCATCGAAGTCAGGCATAGGAAAGTCAAAAATTATTTATTTTTCCTGAAAGAATTTCCTGTTGAAAGTTGTTCAGTTTCATTGATTGAGCAACCCCTATCAGTTAGCGTTAAGTTGTCCCTCATGCCTGGTGTTTAATGGCCTTTAGACCTGATATTTCAATGAATTCGGCAATTGGCTGTTTCGTGTTTACTTGTCCGCGGATTGGCAAATGAAAGGATAATTCGGGGATTGCGGGTTTTGAATTTGCCGATCCGCGAAGTGTACCTTTTTTCCGGCTAATGGCCGATTTCGGGGATTGTGCGTAACATATGTAATGAATGACTATTGAAATGACATTGAATTTAATGTTTTATAGGTATACTTCGATATAAATTACTTAATATATTATAATGACATTAATTAAAATAACGGTCAACATTGAATGCCTGTTTTATTTCCAATTATAAAAGATACTTAATTACAGAGTGGCTACCTATTGACTAAAAAAAAATACCTAGAAGAAGGGAGATAGATATTTGAAATTAAATAAGACACGTTTAAGAATCGAAAAAATTATACTAAAAGAACTCAAACACGGAGGACGGTAGTAAATATGCTCAATACTTAATCTAACAATTAGATTGAATTCTACTTTCATCTACACATTCCTCCCCATTTTTTCTATTCTCGGAGTAAAAGATTATATATTCTGTGGTAAAAGTAACCTATGTAAAGTCTAAATAAAATAGCTTCCTAATGGTGAAATAATTATTAAAATCAGAACAGTACTTTATTATACCGAGTATGATACCTTCTATCAATTACAAACTATTTCCTATTTATATATTAGCATAGAAAGCTTATGAAAATTCAGAAAAAAAGAGTCAATAGAAATAGAACTTACACAGGCAGCGCCACCTACCCCCAAACTTATAAAAATCCTTTCAAAAATAGAATTAAGCAGGAACTATAAAAATATTCTTTGTACGAGCCCAATCACAATACAACATTAGGGGTGTGAACAAGTGTGAGAGGTCAGGGTGGGTTTTTTGGACCCCATACAACTGACAGTGCCCAACTGAGAGGGCCCGGCGTTTTATATTCTGGTATTTATGAAAATTTTGGTAACAGGTCCTCATCTTTTTCAAATCCTTTCCGAGTTAGGCTGTGGATTTCGTCAGCATAAAGTTTCATTTCTATTAGGATTATGACAATTTTCCTATCTAATCGTAGTAAGTGTTTTGATTTTAATAAAAATGAAAACTCAATTTATTTTTAATTCTTCATTCCTAAGATTATAATCAGAATAACGTTAAGAGAAAACCAATATTAAATATTAAGATGTTTAATTAATTTCGACCCCAAAATGGAGTTTTAGGGTAAGTGCGCCAAATAACGTACAGTACAGGCATATCAGCCGCGATGGATAGTGTATAACTTTAATAATATCCGTATCTAGTAATAGTATACATTAATATTTATTATAACAAGCTGATCTTATAAATATGTTACAAATCGCGCTGTTAAATATTTTTCGCCTTATGATTTCCTACGTTTTATCTGTCTGTGGTAATACGCAAATAGCGTTCTGCCAAAGTTAAAAAAACAAGAAAAAAAAAGGCGTTTTATACCGAGTCATACTCGCGCCCACATTTTTGAATACAGAACAGTTTTGTATTTTCTTATTCTTTTATTATTCGAGCAGGCACAGGGCGCAGAACCGCGCAGCCTCTTGAGACGAGCCTCTTTTGAATTCCGAGTGTGGGACGGCCTCGTTTTAAAACGAATCGTTTTGTTACTTTTTAATTTTTCTTTTTTTCTGATAGATGACAATGACCGTAGACGAGGTTGTTTAGGTTCTTGCTGGCATTTGTTGGTTCAGAAATTTGGAATAATATTACGAGTTAAAATGTAGGCATGTCAACAAAATCAAAAAGGGCTCCAATTTTGAGGAAGAGTGAAACAAATAAAAATGTTAGTAAAATATATCAGTTTTAAGATTTTAACAAAACAAAACAGTTTATTTTTTCAAAAGTCTAATTACTTATATTAAATAAGATCCCTTGAGTATAAAATCAGAATCGGTTTGATTTGTGCAGGCAGAATTGTACAGAGCATACAATATTTTGACATTATTCTTGATTGATTGGCGACTTGATAGAGGACACAAAACGAAGGAAAGAATAAATACTATAATGTCCCTAGAGATGTGCATGTATGAATTTAAGCAATTCTGAAACAGTTCTGGTTTTATGAAAAATGGTAAAAAAAATCTGATTCTTTTCTTCAATCATAGCGCGGGCGGGTTAGAAAAAAATCAAACCACCTCAAAGGTGTCGTAAAGTTGACCAAGGGATAAATCCAGATAATAGCTGTTACATTTTGTATAAATATTTTGGGCTATTTGTCATTTGCCAGGGTAAGTAAATAAAAAGAAGCCATCCAGACACAATAAGTTTACAAAGTAGGTATTTTTGTAGCAAATAAATATACTTCGATTTTAAACTATGATTATTTTTTTTATAAAAAGCATTATCGTCTCTTTTAAAATATTGAATACGATCTTAGAAAGAGCAGCGTGAAAAGAAAGCGCATGTAACTCACTACCTTTATGCTCACCGTTTCTACTTTCTACATACTTACAATTTCTGTAGGTACAATATGAGTAAGTATGTTTGATTGCTGTTTAATTAACGATTTTTTTCTTTGAAGTCTTTCTTCAGAGACGGCCGCTATTTTGGATGCTCAAAAAAAAACCAGGTACTTAAATGAATATAAAAAAGAGACTAAGTGTTATTTTTAAATCTTAATCTAAAAATCAACTTCTTAGTTTGAGTCGTTTTGTCCTTAAATTTTTTATATATATGTGCTGTGTCATATTTTTTATTTATTTATTTTGTTAAAAGATATAATAAGAAAGAAAAAAGAGTCAACAGGCACTGCTTATTTCTATAAAGAAATTCTTACAGCAGACCTAAAATAGTTGTATATTTCTGTTACTTATTTAGTTTTTTTGTATTTTGTATTGTTTTAGTATTATTATTCTTATATTATAATACATTGGACCATCAAAACGAAATAACAAAATGATATTATAATAAGTAATTAAAACATTAATATGTTTTGTATAAATTATAATTATATAGGTACCACAAGTAACGGCATTTGTAATTTTTTAAACCACTCGACAAGAAGATTAAATGCACTGGTTGGAGTAAAAATGGAATAAGAAAAAACTAAGTATTATGATTTTTTTTTTATATATTACTATGATTTTTTCAAGAAATTCATAACGTATGATTGATATAAATTCACAAATTACAATTATGTACAATCTTACTAAAAAAAAAAATATGTAAAATCATACTTTGAAATAAAACTGTGAATAACAATTTACTAAACTAGAAAATTAATTAAATAAAGTGAACAAATCAAATAAACAGAAAATATACGAGACTGCTGCTAAATTATCTTAAATACAACAATATCAATCCAACCTGAAAATTAACCAAAGAGAAAAATAAAATGAAAAATAAAAATACCTACGATCCAATCACTTTCAGTTTTTTCACTGCACTAGTATTATATCAGTTCCGCAATAACAATTGTAAATAACTATTACAAGTCACTGTCACTGTCAACCGATTATTTTGATGACTTGCTGCTAATTTTGCAGACTGGAGATGACCTAATATTTTTTCTATAATTTTCGCGGCACTATAAATTTCACTTTTTACGGGACGCGAGGCAAAGGATACGGTTCCTTGCAGCCTCTATCGAATAATGGAGTCTGGATGTAACCTTTTTGTCCCTTGCGTCGTACAACGTACTGGCCGTATTTTTTTTCACATTGTCTCGGCCAACCGGCTCGGCCTACGATCAAACGCCTGTAGGCGGAGCCAAATTTCAACATCACGCTTATCGTATACATCGCACTCGTTCTAGCACAACTTATTTGGCTGTGTTAGAGACGGACGGACGTATAGCTAAGAGTGCCGACGTGGAAACCCGATTTTGCGTAATGTTTTTTCCTGGCAGGCTAAGGATATAGCTATACCAGTATATTCAAGTTTAGGTACAGAACGAGTCTTTGTTAGATTGGAAAAGGTACTTATGTGTATTTTCAGTCGTAACACTTATCTTCTAGTCAAATACCTAACTTTTTTTATTTCTCAAAAGAAAATCATGATAATATTATTTTATTTAAATACGTTTCGAAACCATGTACGAAAATTGCCTCACTTACCCTAATTCTTTTAACATTCAAATAAAAAATCGCTAATAATATAAAAAAGTAAATTAGGATATTTTTAACCGACTTCCAAAAGGAGGCGGTTCTCAATTCGTCGTGAACTTTTATTATTTAAGTAGCTCACATAATTAAGCTATTATTATTTAATAGGTTATTTTATTAGTTTGTCATCCCGTGCGTGGATTCTTTATATAAGAAACTAATTACAAAAAAAATATGTGATTTCTTGTAAAAAAAAAATATATGAAAATTGTTTGCATGGCATATTGTCACAAAATTTTGTAGACGTTGATTTAAAGTAAAATAAATGAATGCCATACAAAGAACTTTATACTACACCTATTCGGAAAGTATTAGTTCTTACTTGAAAAAAGGGAGGTAGTACGTAAATCGAAAACGAATATGCGGGCGGCAAAAATATATGGGATTTACTTCCTCCCCTAGGGTAGACAGTATTTTCTCCCATCCTTAATTTTTTTTTAAATTCATAATTCAAAACTAGAAACAGGCGGATGCCAAAAAACAAAAAGTTTGTATTTCGAAGCCCACAAAATGATACTGGCCACTTACATTTTTGGCAGTATGTGCTTTGTTTCATTTGCCTCTTTTATATTTTCAAGTAAAAAATATCTTTTATATTTTCAAGTAAAAAATATGGCAAAATCAACATGTCCGCGCGAATTCTTTTTCGTTCTTTTATTTATTTGACTTATTTAATGTAAATTAAGTGTTTAGTGTTTTCGATGTAATGTGTAACTGTATTAATATGTGTTTTATTGTTTGTGTTCTGTTCGAATGGATGATGACACTTCAAATGTTCTTAAGATATTTTCTTATGTAAGTGATATCATTCTTTATCTTACAAGGATTTTTATTATATTTTCCTCATAGGTGTAGTATAAAGCACTATGTATAACTGGGAAGAAAATGCGATTCCCAACTCGTGTGTATTGAGGCCCACAGCTGCGCTTCGGGCCTCAAACTACACCCTCGTAGGAATCGGTCATGTTCTCCCCTCGATAAACAATGTACTATTACATACCTCATGCTCGGTAAGTGGTTCTTACAACCTTAAAACCCGAGATGTAAGTGGTACTTTGCATCATAGGTTTTGAATTGAAACCTATGCTGCAAAGTAATTTGAAAAAGGAACTGTCAAATTGCAAGAAAAAAAAAGTTGATAGCCTTATTCCAAACACACGGAATCGGATGATTAATCGAATCGGTATCGATTTTTAAAACAAATTCTATTTGAATTTATTTAAATATCGAATTGGCTAGTACTAAATGTCGCATAGAATCACGGAATAAGGCCATAAAAAAGGAAACAGGATTATGAAAATTATAAAATTTTTACTCTGTGGTTTTTAAAACATATTTAAACCTCAAAACTTGAGTTTGTCGATTTATTACTTAGCATTTTATTATTGAACATTAAAAAATTAAACAGTCAGTATACTTAAAATGTCGCGTAATTTTTCTTACGCGAATGCATTATATTTGTGATAGTTAAATTCGCTCATAGTGAGTTTGTTTTGCCTACTGTTTCGTCGTACTTTCATGTTTTAATTTTCTTATATTTTCCCATAATTTTAACTTATATTTCATTAGATATGTAAAGCATAGTACTTACCTCGGATGTAAACATCAAATAGATACTCGTACCATTAAAAAACCTCGTATGCATTTGATGACTTCCATCCCTTGGTTAGCAATATACTATTATCAAGTAGGTACTAGCTTCCCGCCCCGCGGTTTAACCCGCAGGCAGCTAAGAGTTTTCCCGTAGGATTTCCTTTAAACTCGACGGAATTTCCATATAAACTTTCATTCCCTATTTAACCCTCTTAGGGGTGCAAAATACAAAAACGCTGAAACACGTATTAATTATTTTTTAAACAATAGCTTAAATACAAAATTTGAAGATCCTACCTTCAAAATTGACGGACTTTCATACAAACTTCAACCCCCCTTTTTACCCGTTTAGGGGGTTGGGGGGGAAATCCGCAAATTCTTTCTTAGTGGGAGGTTACGTTATAGGAGGCTTAGTTTCACGATTCTAGCTTTAGTAGTTTAGTTTAGACTCTGCGTTGATGAATCAGTCAGCCAGTAAGGACAAACGATTTTATAAGTTTAGATTGTAATCAAATCAATACACCAAGGAAGCGTGCACATTTTTCAACGCGATAAAATGTTTTATCTCTACATTTTCTCCTAAAACTAAATTCAAATCATAACTGAATAAATATAATACCTATTTATAGAACAAAACTCCTTATAATCAAAACTTGACATAAAATCACGCCTTATCCCTTGCGGGGTAGGCAGAGCGTAAAACGCCCTGACAAATATTGAGAGTAATTTTGGATTGAAAATGTATATCGCCAAGTGAGATTGTCAGCCCATCGCCGATATTACATATCCACTGAAACCCTCGAATCCTGACTTCTATAGCATGCCCGGGAGTTTTGTTTTTTGCCATTTTGTTTTTTTATCGGTTCCGGTGGTGAAAGTGTTCCTTTTTTTGAACTTTGGTGAATATTAAGTACACATTATTCTATTAGATCGGGTCTGAGCGCGGTTGGTTGAGATAGGTACTTTGAGATAAGTAAATACCTTTGCCCGACCCGACTTTTCGATCGCGATGCATGCATTCGATGGTCGTGGTCGCGAGCTGCAAGAAGCCGGGCAAAGGCTGTTATCTCAAAGTACCTATATCTCAACTAACCGCGCTGAAACCCGATCTAATACAATAATATTTACTTGATATTCACCAAAATTCAAAAAGGGAACACTTTCACCACCGGAAGCGGGCGCGCTACTCACGATGACGTCACAAGATGGCCGCCAGTCATCACCCATCAGCATTTTCGACAACACCAAACAAATTCCAAAGCTTTAGAGCGGCGTGTGCGAGTTTGATATTGTAATCTCGAATAGTTACGATAGGTACTTACTTACTTAGTTCATGTTAAACACCATCTAAATGTAAGTACCAACACAACTGTATTTTTTTATAGTTTGGCCTGGTTTTAAAAAGACCTACCATAGAGTACCTAAGGCATATGGACTTCCTATTCCTATATGCCCTACTCTATCATAGGTCTTTTTAGTTACTGGACAAGGTATACCTACGCTATTTGCCTACCTACGTCACTAGCAAGTAAATATTGACTACTCAAATCAATAACTTCTATATTTATAACTCGATTATTAAATCTTGTATTTATTTTTAAATGATGAATGAGATCCACAGTATTTTAGCCATCAGATTTAAGTATAAAAGATTTGAATTTTTTTAGCCACCCAGTCAACATGCCATGCCGTACGAAAAAACAATACGCGAAGTGCCCTATTGACGGATTTCACAAAGACGGAAATAATGGTTGTATGAAATTCCATTATTTCCGTGTTTTTGAAACATTATTTCCTTATTTTGTTGTTAAGTTGGTATTTCGTACCAACACAACAACAAAATATTCACAAAATGGCGGCATTATTTAGGCACGTTTATCTTTCAATTTTTTTTTTTTAGGATTTCCATGTGTTCTTTTGTATGGACCAACCTCAGCTCAGGCTGCTGTACTGTCGGTTACCTTTGCCTTAACAAAAGCGGTAAAACAAAAAATAAATTACCATTGGTGGGAAATTGCAAAATGCTAATTGAGTAGCAGTGGAACTGTTTTTCTATTGAATATTTTATTAATTGACATGAATTTTGATAAGTATGCCTCGGCGGAAAAAGCATTTGTATGACTCATATTTTAACTTTTTTAACCACTCGCGATTATTTACACTCATAATAAATCTACACTCTCTTGTTAAACTGTCATCTACCTTCTACTAGTATTAGAGTGATTTGAAGTAAGTATTGTATGATTTTATAACATGAAAATAAAGAAGTTAAAAGTTTCACTCAGGCAGGTGATACTCTTTGGCGTACTGTGCGGACGACGTAGGTACTAACCTAACCTCTAACTAACGTCCCTAACCAACCGAGCCACTGAGTTATTCAAACCCCCTGGCGAAACTAGTAGCTGCATATTGAAACGTCAATGTGAAGATCGTGGGTACGAATCCCACATGAGCGAAATTTCAGCAGCTTCTCTATTTTCATATTTGAATAACACACATACATAAACTCCCGCCTTTATTCATTGCTGGGTAGGCAGAGCGTAAAAACGTCTCGTAAAAGGTGCCTTCGTCACGTCTGACAAAAATTGAGGGCAATTTTAGATTGTAATGTCTCTATCGCTGTAGTGACAAGTTGTCAGCCCATCGCCTAAATTACGGCACACAGTAAGCCTCGAATCCCTTTTTCTGACTTCTACAGCATGCCCGGGCGGAGATGCAGCTGGAACATTCTAGTTTTTCTATCGCTCCCCCAGTCCAGCATGGAAGCAGAATATTTGAAAAGCTATATCCTATACAGTACGATATGACAAGCCCAAGTTTTTTTTTTAAATATTGGCTTCCATCGTTTCCTATATCGTTGAATCCGCGGGTGGCTAGTCACAATGACGTCACGACATGGCCGCCGCGTCATTCCCAATCAGCGGTTTGCGTTTTTAAAGTTCGGCGTGACGGGGTATTTAATACAGACATCTGTTGGGCATGCTGGAGGGAAAAGGGCTGGTTCTGAGTCCAATAACCTCATATGGTCTAGTCGTCTGAGAGAAGCGCTCGTGGTCAAATCGTTAGTGCTTATTCATTCCGATAGCGAATAAACCATCGCTGTGGCTAGGCCATGGATGGATGATCGGTAGTGGTATACAACTCGAACGTTTTCGTGGTTCGGAAGGAACGTTAAGCCGTTGGTCCCGGTTATTATCGTACGTATATTAGTCGTTAAGCTATGCCGGAGGCCATTGCTAAGCAGTGGCGGCTTGAAAACTGACAGCTGGGTTGGTCGCTAACCTGGCAAAAGCCTAATCTAAGAATGGGTCTGGTTTCCCTTCTGGGTTTCGGAGGTCAGATGGCAGTGGCTCTGTGGAAAAAACAATACTCCCGTTCAATCCCCTAGATTAGGTAGCCAACCTCGTGAAATACTGGAAAAAGGCTAGGGAGGAGATGGTCTGAGCCATGGGCTCTCGATCCGGAGGTCCCGGGTTCGATTTCACGACTTAGTGTTGTTGTTTTCAGCAAGGCACTGCAGACTGGTCACCTGATTGCCGAAAAAGTAAGATGATCCATGCTGTCGGATGGGCATGTAAATAATCGGTCCTGCGCTTGATTTCTCTCTGTTCGTGTCAGTCAGTCTGTCCCATCAGAATAAGAGATTGAAGGAATAGAGAGTGCACTTGTCCACAATAAGCAATTTAGATCCGATTCTAGCTTATCGGCATCTCTCCCCGTCAGTGGTCAACGGTTTAAAATCCCGGACACCAAAACGACTACATATAAATTATTTCACAAATTATTTTCAACCCGTAACGGTTTTAACCAAGACGTAAGCAAATCCTTTTTACGCTATAACAATTAGCAAACCCCAAAAATTCAATAACAGAAAAAATATTATGGTCTATTAACACCCTTTTTTACATCCAAAGATAAAGGGTAACAAGCTTACGGATCCCGCTACCTGACTTCTTAAAACGCTGTTTTTTTCTCCGAGATCTTTGAGCTTTTAGGAGATAATGAGATTTGTCATCTGCGGTCATTTGTGGTGTGACGAAAAAAGTTGTCGCCAAATTTCGAGATGAGATGCGTGAGATATGAAAAAGTCTGTGATGTATTTCTGGGAATCATTTAAAGATTTATTGTGCATAATAATTAAGTTCGACATGCTGGACTGGGAGTGATAAAAAAAACATAGAATGTGCCAGCTGCATCTCCTCCCGGGCATGCTGTAAAACCAGCTAAGGGATACGACGGTTTCATTGTATTGCAATTTAGGCGATGGGCTGACAACCCGAAAATTGATCAGTTTTGTTGACTAAGCAAACCCTATCAGTTTCTGGTAGGCTGTCTCTTACACCAGGTATACTCGCTAAGTACATTCTTGGTCAAAATGTGTTGACGCAAATGTAAGCTTCTCCAAAATAAATTCATCATCAGATATCGCAGACCAAAAGCGGCAACCGGATATACCACACTTAATCATTATTACTTTAATAAGAACTCAAAATTTGATCTACCTCGCTCAATTACACTGCACACTGAAAAATAATCCTTCTACCCTTACAACAAGACCGAAAATCGTCCACAAAACCCACACCATTTACGGCTTTTGGGCGCCAAATAAAAATTTATTGATTCGAAATCCGAACCGGCCAATGAGAGGCCTCCTTTTAACAAGATGGCCGTGGAGGGTAGGTATCCCTTTTGGAAATTTATATGTAATTTATTACGCATTGTGGCTGCGGACATTAATCTTTTTTCTTTTATTAAAGGAGCCGGTCTTTTATTTTAATGAAATGGTTTCCCGCGCTTTCCTTGGCAGCCATTTTGTTTTGCGTATTGATCGTGCTTTTGACTTTGATTTATATTGTAGTTTCCTTCCTTCCAGTTGGTTGAATATTTATTACAGATACACTTAGTACAATATTCTGGGCTGGGTACAATGGAAAAATATAAGAATATACCAATGGCTGCTTTTTCCAAAAGTACTAAAAAAAAGACAGAAAAAGGAAACAGAGGGTATTTATGAGTGAAGTACTATTATAATACCTATCTCTACAAAACCTAACCTACACAGTCTCATACAAAATCCTCAAAAGATCAAAATACAACAATTAAATGAGCTCCAAAGGACAACCTTCATAAGACCAAGATTATGAATACAATGACCTAATTCTTGGACACGACTGACCAAGACACGTGCGATTGTACTTTTTACTATACCGAATAAACGGTTATTCTATTCTATTGTTTCTATTAGACATTGAGGTATTATGTACTAGGCGCTACGTCGTCAGTCAGTATATTCATCAATATGGTCATTTTAACACTTTGGTCATTTCACCCTAGAAGGATCTGACTACCCAACTATAATACTCAAAAGAAGAAGCTATAATAATGAAACCTAGAATGAAACTCAATGTTATCTTAAATACCTATTTTTTTTTAATAGAAATAAGCAGTATGCGTTTTGTTGTCTTTGTTTCTTATGTACCTAGATATCTGGCCATATCTGTATGGAATACTTAAATAAACATTCCGCAACTTTAATGACTGACCTCTTGACGATCTGCTTGTAGTTTTCTTTACCCTAGCTAGAGGAAGTTTGTCTACATTATGTTAAAGTTCGATCATCAACTGCTATACTATTATAGTAGCAATGTAAGTGTATATGGCGCGTGTTTTGATGACAACCAGATTTTTTGTCCGCGCCGCCTGCATCACGATGGTGCGGCGTTTTCCAGTCGACCTTCGAGGCTTCGACTAGTCATGGCGTATTACGGCCTTCCAAATCTTTAAGTGAAGCGATATCATTCCTTGACAAAATCTTTTAGGGGGTAGGTAGTGTCAGTCAATAAAATAATAAAATACAAATCTTCATCTAATCAAGGAATCCGAAACAGCGGTCTGAAAATTGAACCGGGGTCGGAGTTTTAGACAATCAGGCGATTCAGTCTGCTGTTTGCACTAACCAAAGTTACTAGGTACCTATAAACTTGGTCTCTCTTCCGTAAAAATTACATAAATCCACAACCTCCGGATTAGCAGGACGGACGTCCTGAAACTAACACTTAATTTTAAACTGTCGCGGTTATTTTCACTATAACCACAGAATATACAACATGTAACATAAAGGGTATAAATGCATCTTGAAATGTGTGATCAAACTGAACAACTAAATACGAAAAAAATATTTCATTTCATTTCATGCGCTATCAGCTGATGCATTTTGTATGGAAGGTCAATTTTTTTTTTCGTTTTACCACCTAAGTATGTTCCTAAGGGAAAGTTGTTCAGTTTCATGGGTAGATTTACACCTTTCTCGATGTATATACCCTTTCTGTTACACCTTGTATAATAGTACTACTACCTACAACTATAAGACACCGATTAAAATAATATTTAAATTATTTAAACTTAAGTGAGACATGATAAATCAACTATTAAACGGATTACTCACTTTGAATAAAAGGTCGCGTACTTGGCGACATGTTTCGGAGAATTCGGATCTCATTCTCCGAAACATGTCGCCAAGTACGCGACCTTTTATTCAAAGTGAGTAATCCGTTTAATAGTTGATTTAAAATAATATTTGATGAATTCCCGATACTTCAATGCTTAAATTCTTTTTTTTTTTAATGGCTTCACATCTCAAATTTGAGACGTATTTTGCCAATGACGACGTATATTTGTATATAAATATAACGATGGGAGAGTCTATATTGAAAAATACAATCTCAGGTGACTAGACCAAATTAGAACCTTGCTGCCTGCATTCCGAAGGTCACAGATTCAAGTCCTGCCCTCGGCAAGTTTTAATTTCTTACTTTTCATATTGATGAAATAAAATAGCATTGTGATACAAACACACTGTGTAGCAAAAAAGATTTCACAAAATTATCGTCCTTCTGTGGACATTTTCGTTCCATAGTTCAAAAAAACTCCTCCAAAAAAGTTGAAAAATACGCATAAATAGGTACGTTCCTATACCTCCGGAAGATTATTCAAACACCCTGGTTCACGCACACAGAAACAGAATCTTACACACCCTATATAATAAACGTGAACCCTAAACTGTACAGGTTGTACTGCGAAGATAATACTTATTTACACTGATTAGAAAAAGTCGCTGCGCTAGCTCCATTTACTCTTCTGTGCTTATTTAGGTATATTTGAGAAGTACAACGCACTTTTTAAACGACTCCAAAAAAAGGAGGAGGTTCTCAATTCGGTTGTGTTTTATAATTTATTTTTTATTTTTTGTTTGTTACCTCATAACTGCGTCATTTAAAATTCTTTTTTTATTTGAAAATTGGAGATACTTGCAGATTGGTCCCGTTTCTATAATAATCCAATTCTGATGATGGGATCCATGAGGAATTGACGGAACCCTTCAAATTTAATTGGCATAGTAAGGTAATTTTAGTATATTCAGTAACACAGCAGTCATTTGCTTCCGTGATATGTCATTTTATGCAGTGAAACTGAGGAATCGAAGAGCTGGAGTATAATAAATGGGACCCTAGATCTCAACTTAACTGTCAGAGATACAAAAACACCGCGATTGTAATTATTTTCACTGTGACAAACATTTTCTATTGAATTTATTAAAATTGAAGATTTGGAGTACCTGATGGGGAGCCCAATAGCCCAGCGAAGCTATCAGATATACGGAAAATCCAAGTTAGCAAAAGTTTTTCAATATGATGACCACTTTCTTATGGTGTATGTAAACCGAAGGTTTGGAGTACCTGATGTGGAACCCTAGAGCCCAGCTACACTATCAAAAATACGGATAATCTGCTGTAGCAAACGTTTTTCAGTGTGATAAGAAAATTCTGTTGATATATAAAAAATAAGGATTGGTGGATCTGATGTGGACACCTAAAGAGTAGCAGCATGCTATCAGAGATACAGATATAAATCTGTCAAAATTAATTAGCTGTTGATCATCATCTCCATAATCTCTTCCCTAATTTTACGGAGTCGGCTACCTAATTTAGGGAAGAATAAGGTTGCTGGTCTTACACAGTGACTGCCATCTGTCCTCCGCAACTCAGAAGGAAAATGCAGACTCAGGACCCAGTCCTAGGTTAGAATATATATCCAGGTTAGCGACAAACCTAGCTGTCAAAGTTTTCATGCCGCCAAATGAAACGCCAACCTACACAAAAATTGATTGACTTAATGACTAATATTTACGAAATGCTGCGGTGTTCTAGTAGTCCAAACCATGGGCTCACTCACGATCCGGGGGTACCGGATTTCATTCCCGGGGGAAAAACGACTTATTGTTGTTCGATGCTGTCGGATGGGCATGAAACGACTTATTGTTGTTCGATGCTGTCGGATGGGCATGAAAATAGTCTGTCCTGCACCTGATTTATCTCTGTTCATATCAGTTAATCTGTCCCATCAAAATAAGAGATTGAAGGAATAGAAAGTGCACTTCACTGTGTGTTGCGCAAACAATTGGGCACTAAAAACGAAGTCCCGTGCAGATGGTTGATCTCTGGGAGATTGGCCGCCAGCACCGAAAAATTGGTTAGGTGGATTATTTTTAATAATGACTATACTAACTAACCAATAGTTTATTGTACCTACCGAACCATGAAAATGCTGGTGTTGTTCTACCACTACACTAGAGTATAGGTGCGTGAACCATCCATAGCGTACCCAAGGCGATGGTTATTGTTGCGGATCTCCGCGAGCTGGTTCGTTTCTATACTAAAATTGAGAACTCCAAAGATTTCCAAAGGCATCCGTTTACTCTCAAGATTTCTCGACAACTGAATAAAATAATTAATTTAAATAAAAACATGAAAAATATAAAAATCACTGTCACTGCGAATTTGGAACATAGTACTTGGCCGAAAAGATAATGAGGTTTTAGCGCGTCGCTCACAGTTATTTACCATTCGGTATAGGAATAAAAGATTTAGCAAAACAAAATGATAAAATGAAAGAAATGGAGGTTAACATAACAAACAAAATAAATAGCCATATAGATAAAAAGTATGAATTATTGGAAGTTAAAAATTTACAACTGGAATCAAAATTAGAAGAGCAAGAAAAACGGATCGATGAAATAGAAAAACAACTAAGAAAGAAAAATATAATATTGTTTGGGGTAGCGGAAACGGAAAAAAGCTATTCAGAACTGGAAAGTCTTATAATAACGATAATGAATACAATAACTGTGAAGTGCACCAATCTAGACATTAGTAGTGTAAGGAGAATGGGTAAAAAAGGAGATAAGATAAGACCCATTATTCTGTCCTTGAATACAATGGGAAAAAAGATAGAAATTATGAAAAATAAAAAGAAATTTGAAGGTTCACCTTATTATGTCAAAGAAGATTACTCATTGAAGGTCTTGAATAGAAGGAAAGAGCTCATAGAAGAGGCTAATAAACTGAAAGAAGAAGGAAAGAAGGTGATCATTAAATACGATAAAATAATAATTCTAGGGGAGAAAAAAGCTAAGAATAATGAAAAAAGAATACCCAACAAAAGACAATTATCAGAAAGCCCAGAGAAAGTTACAGGGGAAGAATATCAGAGGAAAGCAAATTCCTCTAAGAAACAAGCTAATAAGAAAAATAAAGGTGATATATCTTCTTACCTGCAAAACACCAACAAAGACAAATTGCCTTCTATGGGACAAAAGAATGAAGTACAAATCCCAAAAAACTCTTAAGCCGTAGGACTCCCCAACAAAGCTCTCCACGCTGGCCGGTCATCAGCGCAAAGATGGAGCAACGTAACGACCAATTCCCCTCAATCCAAAATACATCACAATATATGCACATAGCCAGTCTGAACGTAAAAACACTACTTTCTGATGCTAGATTAATAGAACTAAAATACGCTTTAGAAGGAATAAATTGGGATATCATCGGATTATGTGAAACAAGAAGAAAAAACGAAGTATTAGAAGAGTACGCGGAATTCATCCTCTACCATAGCTATACAACAGGAGGAAACTATGGAGTTGGATTTCTCGTCAAAAAACACTTAAAAGAGAACATTGTGGGCTTCAAAACCTACTCGAATAGAATCGCAACTTTAGAAATAAATACCTCAAACAACCACAATCTCTACATTGTACAAGCATACGCACCGACAGAACTGTGTAAAGACGAAGATCTAGAGATTTTTTACGAGAAGTTAGATATGGCTATGGAAGCGTCCAATCACAAACAAATTATAGTATTGGGCGATTTCAATGCCCAAATTGGAAATGCCTTACAGGGAGAAACAGCAGCATTAGGAAAATACACCCATGGAAAGAGATCAAAACATGGGCAAATTCTGGTAGAGTTTGCTCTAGAGAAGAACCTAAAAATTGTAAACAGTTTCTTCAAGAGAAGAGAAGACGACAAGTGGACCTGGGAATCTCCGAACGGAGTACACCATAATGAAATTGATTACATCCTTACCAGCAATTATATCAAAACACAAAATTTTGACATAATTAAAGGTCTTAACTTTAATACAGATCACAGAATGATCCGATGCAAGATCTACATTGGAAAAATTAAGAGAAAATATATCAAATCAGTTAAGAACTCAAGAGATCTACCAACACTTTCTAGAGAAAGCGGAAAAGAATTAGAAAATAAACTTATAAAAGCAATTAATTCATCACCAGATAATATACAAACACAGTACGATAAATTTGAGGAAGAAATAGAAAAAATAAATACTGAATTACCAAGGACAAAGAAGAAACAAAAAGACATGCAGCTTTCTACACTACGACAACTTCTAGCGGAAAGAAAAGAACTATATACAGAGAAAAGAACAAAAGAAGTCAGACAAAAAATTACAAATATCAGCAAACAAATCAACAGAGAAATCACAAAAAACAGAAAGACACACAGGAAGACAACATTTGAAACATACATAGAAAAATCAGGGGCTATCAAAAAGGCTCTCAAAGAACTACAAAGCTCTTCGAAATGGGCTATAAATATGACAAATAGAAAAGGAAAAATAATATCAAACCGTTCAGATATATTACAGGATGCCACGGAATTCTATCGTAATTTATATTCTTCTCAAAATTCTACAGAATATCATAAAAGCACATACAAAACAAATACAAGAGAAATAGCTCCTGAAATTTTAATCTCAGAGATTGGTTTTGCCATTCAAACACAAAAAAGTAACAAAACACCTGGTGATGACAATGTAACAAATGAGCTACTGAAATCTCTCTCACAACCCTTACAACGTCCCTTACAAACTTTGTTCAACAATATACTACAAATGAAAACTACACCAACTCAATGGTCTAAATCTACCACAACCCTGCTACACAAAAAAGGAGATAGGAACAACCTCAACAACTATAGACCTATAAGCTTAATGACGAACATCTACAAAATATTCTCAAAAACACTACTGAACAGACTTTCAAAAACATTAGACGAACATCAACCGCGCGAACAAGCAGGATTCCGCAAGGGGTTCTCAACCATAGATCATATTCACGTAATCACACAGATAATTGAAAAATACAAAGAGTATGGTAAAACTCTTTACATATGCTTCATCGATTTTACCAAAGCATTTGATTCCTTGGAGTACTCTGCAATCTGGGAAGCTCTGCTGCAACAAGGGGTTGACGAGGAATATGTAGAGATAATCAACAGCATTTACTCGAAAAGTGTAGCAAAAATACGCTTAGAAAAAGAAGGACCAGAATTCCCCATAAAGAAAGGAGTTAGACAAGGAGACCCTTTGTCACCAAAAATATTTTCGTCTGTACTTGAAAATGTTTTCAGGCGTATAGAATGGGACAACAAGGGAATCAAAATAGATGGTGAATACCTGAGCCATTTACGTTTTGCGGACGATATCGCGGTGTTTGCAGAAGAGCCCAAAGATTTAGAAGATATGATCAGAAACCTATCAACCGAAAGTCAAAAAGTCGGACTGTCACTGAATGCTTCCAAAACTAAGATCTTAACAAACGGAACCGAAAGAGACATAATAGTTGATGGAGAAAAAATTGAGTACATCAAAGAGTATGTGTACTTGGGACAATCCATATCGTTCCAAGACCTAACAGAGCAAGAGATTAATCGAAGAATTGCCATTGCCTGGAAGAAATACTGGAGCTTAAAGGAAATCATGAAAAATAAAGAAATAAATATTAGCATTAAAAGGAAACTATACGAGATCGCTATTCTCCCTAGTATAACGTATGGATGTCAGACGTGGGCTCTAAGAAAAAAAGATGAAAGAAAACTAGCTATACACCAAAGAAAAATGGAAAGAAGCATGCTAGGCATTAAACTAAAAGACAAAGTTACAAACGTAGCCATTAGAAAAAAGACCAAAGTGACTGACATACTTAAGAGAATACGATCTCTCAAATGGAATTGGGCCGGGCATGTCTGCAGAATGGAACATGACAGATGGACAAAAAAAGTGACAGATTGGATACCACTGGACGGGATGAGAAAAAGAGGAAGACCGAGAAAACGATGGGAAGACATTTTCAAAAAAAGATGCGGGGCAAATTGGAGAAGAATTGCTAGAGATAGAATAGAATGGAGAGGATTGGGGGAGGCCTACGCCACAGAGGCGACTTCCATAAATAACTAGATTATATTTAAATACTATTTCACCAACAAATGTCGAATTCAATGCCTAATACCAATTTTAATGTTAGATTGAATAATTCAAATTAATTCTAAGAATAATATTATCATGTTTGTTTAAAATTGGATTATTGTCACTTAATTTATTTAAAAATTTAACTAAAGAAATGTAAAATGTAATGCTTAATTTATGGTAGAATAAAGGCTATTTTTATTTATTTATTTATTTATTATAGGAATAAAAAGCACTAACCACTAGACTAGACCATCTGTGATAATACTGCATGACTAATTTGCATATATAGGTAAGTCATGAAAATATAGCTAAACAACAAATTTCGTACAGATTGGGATTTGATCTTACAACCATCGGCGAACTGTGTTCCATGTTACAGATTTTCCAGTTTGTAAATAGGTATATTTGTATATTTCCACCCCCTATACTATACACCCTGTACACATAGAATATACTACACATACACAATATCTATAAACGTGCGCTCGCTACAGACATACAGCTGAATTGATTTTAATTCTACAATAAGAATTATTAATGATTCTTTCCCCCTGGGATTGAGATGTTAGGAGGTACATTAATCAAACGACATACGAAAGGATAAAGTATGTATTGTTGTTTGGTACGCTTTTTATTATCAAAATTGTGCTCCCATGTTGGAAAAAAAATATGTAGAATGTTACAGCTGCTTAGGACTCTAGATTCGAAAGTTTGTATGCTTGCTTCTCTTTTTGTTGTGTGGGTTTCGAGTCGATTGACCCGATGAACCCTGAAGCCAGTTTTTAGACCGCCTAGAAGCACAGCTATTAGGCCCCTGACATGGTTTGTATAACGACCACTATCAAAGACTGCGACCAGGACCGACGGCTTAACGCGACCTTCAAAGTGCGGACTTTTTTCCTACCAGAGCATCAGGTGATTCGGCCTGCATTGTCCTAACCAAATTAGGGAAAATCTTACAAAGTGATAAATTAACCAATAAAAAAAAAACTTCTTTATTTGGCAAACAATGGTTTAGATAGTTTAACAAATGTATATTAGAGTTAGCATGTCATGTACAAAACAAAATAGGAATAACCCTGCTTCCTAAACTAAGGTAGGAATCCTGTATCTTAGGAAACAGTGCTTCGCCGTGGTCGTCTTTAAAAATAAATGCAACATACAAAAAACCATGTCTTAGCATTACAACAACTGCTTATACAATTCATAATATAATATAATCATAAAATATTTAAAATACCAACTTCGTGTTCCCCCTGGGAATTAGACCCCGGGAGCCCATGGCACAGACGAGTAGACCACGAAGGCAGACATTCCCTCTCTACACTTTGTAGACGTAGCTTCGTTTTAATAATCTTTGATGCTCTACCTACCCCGTGACTACATTATGGTGTAAGGAATAGCGTATATGCCGTGCGTTTAAAGAAACGATCTGAAAATGCCGTCCGCTCGCTTCGTGATTGGTCCGCCTCGCATGCGTTCTCGCTCTACCTAATAGAGAGTGAGCGAGAACACATGCGAGCGGTCGTCATTTATAGATCGTTTCCTTATGTGCACGGGTTATACCGTAAACTTAGAACAGTAATTCATCATCATTATACCTATATTTCAGTCCCAAACTAAAGGCCAAAAAGCAATCCAAACTTTAATAAGATATTCATGATATTTTCAAACAAATATTAAAGAACTCGCAAATTGCTTTTGAAACATTTAAAGTTGGGTTCTTCATCAACTGAACCTCCAATAAACTAATCCCGCGGGATGAGTTGACGAATTATGAATTAAATGATATTTAAATAAAATTATATTTGTGGTAAATCTGAACCATGGGCCCCCGATACGGAGGTCGTGGTTCGTGTTTGCCCTACTATGATTAGGACAATGCAGGCTGAATCACCTGATTGTCTGCCAGAAAAAGGATTTCGTGCTTCGCAGGCCACGTTAAGCGCTCGGTCGTTACACAACCATGTCAGAGGCCGATTGACCGCTGAACGTGCCCGAAACACGGAATCTTTCTTCTTATCTTACAGACTATCAAGTGATTTAGCCTGCTTTGTCCTAACCCAACTGGGGAACATTTTACAAAGAGAAAAATAGACTGATATCGTTTTTGTGTTCCCCTAAGTAGTGGCATCAGTCACAACAGCTCACTGGTCGACATGTGGGCCTCCCCAAAATTGGGGGGTATATGCCATGCTCCCACGCAGGCGGGTTGGTGAGTGCAGTAGAAGTTTTCCATTCACAGGGAACGCTGCAGCCCATTCCCTGGGTATCTCTTAGTCGCCTTTTACCATACTCACAGGAAGTTATGGTGTGAAGGGTGATGCTATTCTAACCCGGCACCACACGGGCAATATTTTTTTTTTTTTTAGCAGTCGAACCTCCGAATCTGAAGCACTGAAATTGTGATATATCCCGACCAATCCCGACGACAAGGGCCCAAAGGCAAAGGCAAGCGGACTCAAGTGACAGCGGTGCACGTTCAAAAAAAGAACTCATTCTTTTTTTCGAATTCAACTTTTCCCCAAGTCATCGTCGGCCAGTGTTCTCTGTGATTAATACTTTGCCTTTTTCGAGGGTATGCTATGTGGCGCTTTTTAGGGTTCCCTATGCGAAAGCGTTTCTTACACATTTGTAACTTCAATTATTGTCAAGCGTGAAAGTGACGAACTCGAAACGCATCAGTTCTTTTCTTTGTTGGCCTGAGAAGGCTGCCACTGTCTCGTCTTCATTTAGACTCTTTAATGATTGTCGATAACTCTTCTATCTCTAGTCTCATAGTATATTGTGTAGTTTGTTTATATACATACTATATATGTATTTGAACTTAAGGTGGATTGCGAAAATAAGCATTTTTTTTTTTTCAGTTAAATAAAAAGTTCATACTTTCATTTTCTTTTGAATTCATTATTTCTAAATGATTTCTAAAAACTATCGTTACCATTCTACGGAATTTCATGTATTATTACAATATTTAATTTGCGAGTAATATTATTTAAAAATTAAATATTTGGCTGTTTTTCATATCATCATGGGGCTGTTAGCGCTACGGAACCCATCTTCAATTAAACTCGCGCTTGACCGTCCCTTATCGACATTATCGGTGATATTATGGATTTTCGGAACAACTCGCTTTGATGCAGATGGAATACCTTTTGTCGTATAATAACGCTTTTATGTTCCTTGTATAACGCCATCTGTTGCTTTGTGATGCTATTTTACTTGATATTTTGAGGAATTAAGTGAGATATGGTTTAAGGCGACAGAAACAAAAAAAAATACATATATAGGTACATATTGTCACGCCTTTATCCCTTACGGGGTGGGCAGAGCATAAAACGCCTAGTAGGTACTCGTAAAAGGCGTTTTCGCAAATGTCTGACAAATATTGAGGACAATTTTAGATCGAAATGTGTATCGCTATAGTGTTAGGTGGTCAGCCCATTGCCTAAAATACACTATAACCCTCGTTCTGCTAACTTCTAGAGTATGCCCGGGAGGGAAGGCAGCTGGAACATTCTAAGATTTTCTATTGCTCTCATGGTAGAACATGAGAAAAAAAAAAGAAGAAAAATCCCGGACTAAATTGAACTTTTTAGAGATCAATCCAAGAACCTTCCTAATCTGCATAGTCTTTTCAAGTTACGTTTTTGGACGATACCTACAATCATCATCTTCCTAGCCTTTGTCCCGTATCTCACGGGGTCGGCTACCTAATCTAGGGGATTGAACGTGGGTACTGGTTTTTACATTACGATACCTACAATCTACATAATAAATTATCTTTATTTTAGGCACTATTTTTAGGCTACCTAGTCCACCTACTGAAAGGCCGATATTGTGTTAGTAACTCATGTAGATGTATTAGCAAACCAAACTCCTATCCCTATCATAGGTCATTGGTAACTCAACTTTTACCATTTCAAGAGGCAGTGATTAAAGCGAATTAAAAGAAAATAAAATTGTATTGCCAGCAATTTACAGTAAATTAATGTGTACCTATAGGTAAATAGTTTTTTAATAAATACTGTTTAAAAAAGCCATCTGTTCTGATCAAAAAAGTAATTAATACAAAAAAACAGAATCTATTATAGGTAATTAAAAAACGTTTCTTCTACAAACCATTTCTCTGTGAAACTAAGCCAAGACTAAGAGAACAAAGAAACTTAAATATAAATATATAAAAATAAGTTAGTTGATTGTCTGTCTCACAAAACAATAGGCGGAAATTGGTTTGATTAAGCGAAAGCGGAGAATAAATATTTAATAAATAAATGTTTTTTTTATTTCTCACTTAACCCCTTACCCATCAATAATATTTTCAGAAAATTTCAACAATAATTTGTCAGGCGAGACAAAGGCGAATTTTACTAGGCTGTTGATACCCTGTCTAACCCGTAAGATAAAAATCATGAATTTCTGTATATTATTATATTTATGTTTAAATAGACAACACGCGTATCATTATCATCATATCACACATGCTTATTTAATTTTAGGTTCGGTCTCTCATTTGAACATTAATTTTTCAAAAAATACTTAAAACATCAACCAACCCCGCGGGTCGAAACTAGTCCATAAAAAAACCCGGAGCTCTCCCATTGGTTTATTCTGCTGCGTCATTTGAGTAATGGTCGTGCACGAGGGGTGGTAGTACCATACTACCCTCCCTTTGCCGGCACGCTCGGTCAAATTGGTATTATAATCAGTCGGGGATGGAAATACTTGAGGGAATTTTGAAATAGAGGTATTTTTGTGGTTATATTTTTTGTATTAGTTTAGGTACTAGCTGTTTGTGCTGCAATTTAACCCGCAGCTTAAAGAGATTTTTCCGTGGAAACCAGGTATTTTCCCCGCGGTAAAAGGTAGGTAAAAAGATACTCAGGGTGAAAATAGTGTTCTAAGTAACATTCGTTACCATAATATGGAAACAAATTCGAGTTATTCAAAAATACGTCTTCAGAGGGTTTTGTTTTAGTCGTTGGGCTTAGAAAAACTTTGTTGAGACTGTGCCTACCCTAAACAGACACAGGCCTGATTTTATGAATTTTCATTAAACAAAAGCACTCTACTACCTTCCACACTGAAGGGCAAAAACAAAAGAAACTCAAACACAACCCCTACTATCATTTACTTCCGCACATATTGTGTACATCTATAGGTAAGTACAGTACATAAGGGTTGCACCCTCTGTTTGCCGAAACTTGGGGTGTAACTTATATCAGTAATTTCAGAGGGGCGCGAATATAAGCAACATAGGTACTGTTATAGCAAATATTGCTTATAATGACGACGAATTTAAGGCGTGATTCTGATAAGTTTTATCCTCTATTCTCAGTAGTTCAATGGTACCTACTGAATGGGGGTTTTTAATTTGCTCGTTCCGGAGAAAATTCTCGGTTTCAAAATAGATGGCGTTGTGCGCGCGTAACATTTTGACAGGTCGTATAACGTTGTTTTGACGTTTTCGTTTCACGCAATGTGACAAATAAGTTTTAGTGTAAAAAAATTAGTTTAGAAAGGCTTTCTTAGTGCTGCTTTATTGAATAATGAACTATGATAGTTAAGCAAAATACAGCTTTCGGATTCGGAGATATAAAAAGATTCATTTGCCAAAATTAGAAAAGAAATAAATAGTCAATAGACTTGTCCGTGTAAAGAAACGCTTTTTTAGCCAGTTTCAGCGCCCTCTGCAGGAGCTCACAAGTATCGTCCATAAAATTCCCATTATAAACTATTTAGGCATGATTCTGATAAGTTTTATAATTATTAACTATTTCTTTTTTTTATTCGATTTCTTAGAATTAAAAGGTTTTATAAAAAGAATAGTGCTTTTTTCGAGTGATGATTACATAGGAATATGAATTTTATACCCAATTAAATCAAAAATTTCATCGGCCGACAGGATTTGAACCCGCGTCCTTGGAAACCGGCCCAAAGCTTTAACCATCTAAGCTACGGCGACTTAGTTTTGAGCGGTGAAATTAGAGATCTGTTATTTCTTACTCGTCAAGCGACATCTGTCGTATAATGTTTCAACTATACAATAACTCGAAACTCCCGCTCAAAACTAAGCCGCCGTAGCTTAGATGGTTAAAAAGCGTTGGGCCGGTTTCCAAAGACGCGGGTTCAAATCCTGTCGGCGGATGAAATTTTTGTTATTTCTAATATTATTTAGAAATAATATAGCACTGTGAGTGCAAAAAATCTATAATAAATGGTAATATTGGTAATTCATTCAGAATGATGATCAGACTGATCAGGTATGTTTTGTTATTGGGTAAATTAATGTACTTACTCGAAGTACACATACTTTGTCAGCTTTTTGTATGAAATAAAATCAGCTGAAATACTCGTATTAACCTAGGTAGGAACAATCTACTTTCCCGATCACTAAGGGCCCTCTAGTCGTAATTTTTTTAGATGAGAACTTATTTAAATTAAATACATACATACATAGGTAAACTGTCCAATTATTGGCATCATAAGCACAATTATGGCACTGAGTTGTAGTTTCGCGGTATGCCACCATATTGTTTTGTCAATGAAGTGTTGCCATTTTTATATGCAGAAATTTACCATAGTGTTTTTTTGTACTGTAGTAACAATGCTTGAAGCTATAGATTTCTTATTTTTTAAGTTTTAATCCTCGAGTGCCAATAATTGGAGAGGTGCCAACAATAGGACAGTTTACCCTACATAAAATCACGCCTTTTTCCCTTAAATTAAATCTCTGTTTAAAATGTTGACTGGTTGTAAAAATAAATAAATGTATTTATTTCTATTATTGATCGGTAATTTTTGTTGAATATAACACTTTATTAAATACATAAATATGGCAATCGAGAAAGTAGATTGTATTATTTATTCGCTCTATATAGGTATTTCAATATACTCCCATGCTGGACTGGGAGCGATAGAAAAACATAGAATGTGCCAGCTGCATCTCCTCCCGGGCATGCTGTAAAGACCAGCTAAGGGATTCGAGGGTTTCAGTATATTGTAATTTAGGCGATGGGCTGACAACCTGTCACTACAGCAATATACGGATTTATCTTAAACAACCATCAAAACATGTCAGACGTGGCGGAACGACCTTTGTTTGGATCGTTGACGCTCTGCCTACCTCATTAGGGACAAAGGCGTGATTTATGTATGTATATATTTCAATACGTACCGGTCTCGGTGTCCACGGTGTAAGAGAGTCCAGCCCACGGATCATTCTGTAGGAAAACGGTACATCGTTAGTATGCCTGTGCTGTCCGGCTGAACGGTACATCGTTAGTATGCCTGTGCTGTCCGGCTGAACGGTACATCGTTAGTATGCCTGTGCTGTCCGGCTGAACGGTACATCGTTAGTATGCCTGTGCTGTCCGGCTGAACGGTACATCGTTAGTATGCCTGTGATGTCCGGCTGAACGGTACATCGTTAGTATGCCTGTGCTGTCCGGCTGAACGGTACATCGTTAGTATGCCTGTGCTGTCCGGCTGAACGGTACATCGTTAGTATGCCTGTGCTGTCCGGCTGAACGGTACATCGTTAGTATGCCTGTGCTGTCCGGCTGAACGGTACATCGTTAGTATGCCTGTGATGTCCGGCTGAACGGTACATCGTTAGTATGCCTGTGCTGTCCGGCTGAACGGTACATCGTTAGTATGCCTGTGCTGTCCGGCTGAACGGTACATCGTTAGTATGCCTGTGCTGTCCGGCTGAACGGTACATCGTTAGTATGCCTGTGCTGTCCGGCTGAACGGTACATCGTTAGTATGCCTGTGATGTCCGGCTGAACGGTACATCGTTAGTATGCCTGTGATGTCCGGCTGAACGGTACATCGTTAGTATGCCTGTGATGTCCGGCTGAACGGTACATCGTTAGTATGCCTGTGATGTCCGGCTGAACGGTCCCAACAGAGCGGTAGGCTCCACAATGGGCCGCCTGGCTCGCGACCACCCTCTCACCGGAGTCCGGCGCCAAACAGCTTGCTGCGTTCCGTAGGTTGGTGAGAGTGACAGTGCATTAACTGGTATCTTCTAGGTGAGTTCGCTCCATCGTCGACTCCGTCACTATCATCCCTGACTTTGTGTCTAGAGTCAAGAGCGAACCCACTTCAAGTAAAAAAAACATAAATATATGTACCTCCTTAACATCGTCGTCGAGCAGTTTCTGCTTGACCAGCTCAATCTCCAGGTGTTTGGAACGCTGGATCTTCTCCTCATGAAGCTTCAACTCCTCGTCTATCTCGTCAGATAGTTCCACCTTCTTCGCGAGAGGACCGTCCTGGTGAATTAAAGGAAACATGTAAGTACTGCGTACAAGGCTTAAAATAAGATGACATAATTATGACCCACTCGATATGAAGACTACAATCATAACATACCTAGGCAAGGCGGCGTTTAGACCGCCACAGATTGAAACGTGACAAGTTGACAGCACTGCAGCCCAACGCCTAAATTAAATTACACTGTAACATTCGATTCGAATTCCTTCTCTGATTTTTATAGAATGTCCGAGAGGAAAAGCAGCTGCAACTTTATATGTTTTTCTGTCACTCCCAGCCCAACATGGAAGAAATTATCATATTTTTAAGTAGGTAAACTTATCATACAAATATCTTCCCGACCAGGAATCGAACCAGGCCCGACAGGTCCAGAAAGAGAATTTGCTGGTACATTCTGTATTTTTATGATTATTACCTATTTATTAACCTGGCAAGTTACGAAAGGCTTAACGAGTAAGCTGCAGGTCTTCGTGAATAAGTCGCTTCAATCCATCCTACGCATCTTCTGGCCTAAAACAATCTCAAATAAAGAGTTTTGGTCTATATGCCGGCAAACTCCAATTCTACAAGAAATTGCCCAACGGAAATGGAAGTGGCACGCTGAAATCGCCTTTGAGTGCCAACCGGAGGGCAGGCGTAGACGCCGACGGCCAGTACACACGTGGAGAAGATCGGTGGACAAGGAGCTCAAGAAGGAAGAACTCACGTGGGTAGACGCTCGAAGAATCGCGTGGGACCGGCCTTTTTGGAGAGAACTTGTTGGAGCCCTCTGCACCAGCGGGGTGCCTTAGGACCACAACAACCTATTTATTATTATTTTTACATCAGTACTACATGACCGGGATTCAAAACTTCTGCACAGTATACTTTAGGCATCTGTTGCAATGTTGCAAACTGTAACAATTAAAAATGTTAAGTACTTACAAGTTTCATAGGGTCCTCCAGCGAGAATCCCATGTCCACGTCTTGCTTCCATAGTACTTCGATAAGATCCATGTCCTGCGAACAAATTAAAAACATTATAAATAAAAATTATGTATTTCCAAATAAAAACGATGCTGAAATTCTCTTAACGTCGCCATCTATATTTATTAACATTACTAAAATAAGCAGCGCCCTCTCTGATGGTAAGGATGAACTACCGAGATAGCGGTTAGGCAAGTTACGCCATCTAAATGACTACGGAAGAACTATAATAGTATTGCTACTCGAACACAGATGGAAGAATAGGGTTCGGCTACTGAGCAATAGATGGCGTTAGCAGTTTGTTCAGTAAAAGACAAAGTTCCGTTTAAAGACAGTTCTGCCTGGGCGCCCGCCGCGCTCATAAGATTCCTCCATGGTTCTACCACAGATTACTTGAGCGCGGCGGGCTATGCGTTTTATTTTGTTGATGCATTTATAAGCAATAGGAAAACGTTGTTATAAAAAATAAAAAAAACACATCGATGCTTTAGAAATCGCAAATGCATTATCTTAACTTATAAAATCGTTTGTCCTTACTGACTGACTGACTGATTCATCAACGCAGAGCCTAAAAAACAACCGGTCACAATTTCGCCACTCAGGACAAGAGAGAGCGTAAACTAGGCTAAGCAAAGGTCGTTCCGCCACGTCTGACAAGTTTTGAGGGTTATCCCTCAGGTGGTTATCCAGATATATGTATATTGCTATAGTGACAGGTATAGTGTCATGTCAGCCCGTGTCGCCTAAATTGCAATATACTGAAACCCTCGAATCCCTTAGCTGGTTTTTACAGCATGCCCGCGAGAAGATGCAGCTTGCAAATTCTATGTTTTTCTATCACTCCCAGTCCAGCATGGAAGTAAGTAGTTTGACAATTCTATGTTTTTTTTAATTTATTTTCTTTATAATATATATATATATATATTTTTTATTACTTGAAGTCCAGTATGAAAGAAGAGCTAGCCTGTTAATAAAATCAAAACAAAGCTATATTTTAAGCAAAACACACGACATAACCTCATATAATATAACAGCAAAAGCAATAAATAACAGCTGATCGCCTTCATACCTCCCTACGAGTTAGCTAATATTATACTACTCTTTGCTACGAGTGAATCACTTCTGTTGTTAGTTAGGTACAGCTCCATTATCCGAGCTAGTCAAGTCACAAACTCACAACCTTTGTCATCTTATATACTTCTTTTTCATATCTTCAATATAAATAGTTATAATATTTTATAAATTTATTTTTATATCTATATTATAAACTAAAGTTGGATTTTTAATTCAATGCAGCAAACTGACAGCTGCAATGTAAATAATGTTGCCAACTCGAAAACCAAAGTGACGTACTCCAGTTCAATTTAAAGTTCAATGAGTTGATTCATTGAGCCTCTTCACACTGGCTCGCCGATATCGAGCCGCCATTTTTGATGTATGAAGTTATTGTCCAAGTTTATTTCTTGAGGAGAGAGGTAGATATATAAAAAATGGCTAGTCCCTTGAGTGACGCTACACAGAGACCAGAGGCGGCTCGTGGTAGTTTTTTTATGGGTTGAACATTCCGTAAGCACATTTACTTGTTTGTTGACACATCCAGTCCAAGTCAACGGTCAAGTCACATAAAATCATAATAAGCTTAAAATTATCACTTTGATATTATATGAACATGTCACTAGATGAGTGATTGAGTTATATCTTTTAAGCACATCACTATTTATTTTTCCCAAAAAAGCGGCAACCCACCAAACGTCAGTTTGCTGCATTGAATTAAAAATCCGACTTTAATATAATATTTAATTGTGATGTTTTGTGTTTGTCCTAGGTATCTCCAAATACGCGTGTTCGCTGTGTTCGTGTTCGTGTTTGTACGTACATCCTCCCCAGTTTGTATTTGCTTCGCTACGTGACATTGGCGGAATTGTGACTACACAAAAGCCATAATCAAGATTAATTAATTAACCTTTGTCATCAACACTCGCTGTATATTTTCTCGTTATTACTTAAGTACCCATGCGCATTTTTTTTACTTAGTTGCTATTTTATATTTTAAAAATGTACTAGCGGACCCCGCCACATTGTTTTCCCGTGGGAATGACATACTTTGCTGTGGTAAGTCAGTTAAAAACCTTCCTCATGAATCACTCTATCTAGAAAAAAACCCCATCAAAATCCGTATCGTAGTTTTAAAGCATACCTACATACATTCGGGAAGCGACTTTGTTTAATACTATGTAAGGATTATGGCGGAAAAGGTATTTTATTATGTACCTAATAATAAAAACTGATGTTTTTGTTAATGCCCACGAGAAAACTGTACAGGAATTTATTTTACCTGTTTCTATTATGCAAGTAGCTAATAGAAGCTAGAATAGAAGCTTAAATGGAATAGAAGCCTCAAAATGGGTGCAAGCTGCAAGTTGACTTCATGTATGCAATCAATCTCTACAATCCTATCTAAACTGTCCCACAAACTCAAACTATGGACACCGTTGACGCTCTTTTCACCCCGTAAAGGTCAAAGGCGGGCGACATTATAATATGTGTGTATAGTTATAGTACTGTAATGTGCAGGAAACAATGACGTCTGGATCGTTGCACTTCAGAGCAACGTCCGATCAGTCTGTTGCCGTTCAAGTTCTGCCTGCCCCGTAAGGGACAAAGGCGTGTGTAACGTGCAGGAAACAATGTCGTCTGGTTCGTTGCACCTCAGAGCAACGTCCTATCCGTCTGCCAGCGGCAATGCCCGTCCTTAACAACATCGATTTAGCTATGTGGATTGGGGATACCAAAACCTCACAGAAGGTCGTTGTCACAGAAGAGTAAATCAGCGACTTACTCTAATCACAGGTCGTTGTAGAGTCAGGGGTAGAGAGAGATAGAGAGCATGTGTTTATTTGCTATCCTGTTCTTATGTCAAAATTAAGAAAGTGACAGCGCTACTTCTAATGAGTTATCCCGCGGATAAAACTTTTTAAATCTGCATTTCACCCATTCATATTTTTACTAACTACAGATTAAAAATCTACGAACGGCGTAAACTCAAGTCCAAAATTTGGCGTGACAGGGGTCAATGGCCTCAGGTCCAATGACCGAAAAGGTAGTTAAGATGGATTCGCAACTACGCAAGTTAAATTTTAACGCGAGCATTATTACGGCTTTTGAAAACAAGACCTTAATTAGGGTTCCGTACCTCAAAAGGAAAAAAGAAACCCTTATAGGATCACTCGCTTAGAGCAACACGGCCTTCCGCTCGGGCGAGCGGGTTTCTCAGGAATTCGTGAATGTATCAAGTTGAAATTTATACTGAATACTCAACTCCAGGGTCCCTTGAAGCTGTAAAAGAATCATACTTCTAAGTCTTCGCTATCAAAAGATACGAATGTTTGTTTGATTAATTGCAAGGGAACCGAAAACTAAAAGTATACCTATTTTTTTTGTGATCTAGCAAAAAAAAATAGTTTTTGGATTTTTTCCTTTGATTGTGCTAGGAGACATTGCTTCTTGCCAAATTCAAGTTCGTAGGTCACCGGGAAGTACCCTATAGGTTTTGCCTTCCTCAAGATTCAAAAACCTACAGCCTACAGGGTACTTCCCGTGGACCTACAATCATGAAATTATTAGAAGGAAGCAGTGTCTAATAGCACAATCAAAGGAAAAAATCCAAAAACTGTAAATTTGTTCAAATATCACCAAAAAAAAAGATTACAAACTTATTTTCGTAGTCGTCTCCCTATATCTAGTATGGGGACAACGGCAAAATAAGTTTGTCCTTTAGTCCAGTTCATATATTTGCGTGAAAAAAGTCTGGGTGCTCGAGGGAGGGTTCTATATTCGCTTTAAATACCCCCCAAGTTGGTATGGAAGCCTCGGTGAGCGAGTCCGACTCGCACTTGACCGTTTTTTTTTGTGCGGGCTTTATTTTAAGGAAGACCTAAACTAAATTAGAGAGTTTGTTTTTAAAATGTTGGGTTATTATATTACCATCATATACAACATAACTTAGCCTGGGCGGTGTTCAAGTTGTAAATATAGTCCATAAGTACGTACAGTTGGTAAACGGTTCTTCCAGTAGGCTTCTTTCTCTTCAATTTCAAGTAGGAAAGGAACTATGAATTGTCCTAATCCTGCACTGTACCTTATACAACTTGAACAGAACAATGTAAACCGCCCTAGTATATGTTGTCTTATCTTTGTACAATAAACGTTTTTTTTTACATACATACATATAATTACGCCTTTATCCCTAATAGGGTAGGCAGAGCGTCAACGACCTAACTAAACGAAGGTTGTTTCGTCACGTCTGACAAGCATTGAGGGTTGTTTCAGATAGATAAATTTGTATTGCTGTAGTGACAGGTTGTCAACCCATCGCCTAATTTACAATACACTGAATCCCTCGAATCCCTTAGCTGGTTTTTACAACATGCCCGGGAGGAGATGCAGCTGGTACATTCTATGTTTTTCTATTACATACTCTCAGTCCAGCATGGAAGCTATTTTTTTAACTTATCTTATCAGTATTTAACAACCGTTTATTTCCTTTTAAGTCTACCTTAATTGCGTAAGTAATGTGAACCGTAAAAAACCTTATACGACATTTTTCTGAGGGTATAGCACATTTTTACATCATACCTACTGCCACAAAACGAAATTAAAAGTAAAAGTAAAAAACCGCGATTTTTAATTTCGACAGATATATTTTTTAATTGAAATGACAACAATCCTACTCATACTGCCACATATTTAATAAGGAAACTAGAGCTAACCTCTCCAAGTCTAGATTTATCAATCTGCGCAAGGTATGAAGTACAATGCTGCCCACATGTTCATGAGTTGTTCAACCTTAAAACACGTGAGTCAGTTGCACTTAGTCAATACTTACGCCATTTGTAATGACTAGGTATAATAATAAGGTAAGCGAATATTCTAGATCAAAATAATCGCGAAAAACTTATATTGGAACTTAACAAAGTCGAAAACTACTGGATCGATTCCCAAAATTCTGCCAATGTAATGTTTAAAAAAATATGTTTACCTAGCTAGAGACAGAAGAGCTATAGTTTAATAGAAAGATACTTTATGCTGAGTTGCCACCAGGCTGACTTTACTGCGCGAAAAACCGAAAAACCAATCAAAACAAAAAAAAACTAAATACCTACCTAAGAATAAGAACTGCCGCACTTTCTCTTACAAGCCCGGTCATTCAACCTCTGATAAAATTGAGATAAATTATTAAAACAAAGCATAAATTATGAGATTACTCATTATCGGTCGAATTGACATTGACTTTGGTTCTTAGATAACGGCAGAATCATTTCTATTCACATATAATCTTTCTATTGTCAAGAGCAGCGCGAACTAAATCGCGTAACGTCAAACATGTTTTTCCAACGGTTTTTCCGCCCGCGATGTAGTGTAGCATAATATACTCCTTCCAACCGATTTTCGGTAATGGCGGCCAGTCTCCCAGAGATCGGCCAACGCGGGGACTAGTTTTTAGTGCCCAAATGTTTGCGCAACACACAAGTGCACTCTCTATTCCTTCAATCTCTTATTCTAATGGGACAGATTGACTGACACGACCAGAGATAAATCAGGCGCAGGACCGACTATTTAAATGCCTATCCGGCATGGATCATCTTACTTTTCGAAGAATCAGGTGATCAGCCTGCAATGTCCTAACCAAACTAGAAACAACAACACAATGTCGTTGTCCCCCACTGGGAATCGAACCCGGTACCTCCGGGTCGTGAGCCCATGGCTCAGACCACTAGATCACGGAGGCAGTCAGTCAAGTCATGTCAGACAACTGCTGGTACGTCTATCCCAGTTCAATTCAAAAATACAAATCCAGCTTTTATCAAAAGATCCGCCATCTTATTCTCCTAAAATGGTTCCACGCTATCCACCAACAAAACAGTACTTTTCCACAAAAGTTTAATCCAAAAAAACATATTTCCACGCGCCGCCGCCGCACCGACCGAATTATAATTGTTAAGCGCGGGTAACATTTGACACGGTGTGG
>JARACY010000783.1:0-76145 GCA_029255725.1 Scrobipalpa atriplicella | reverse complement strand
TAGATATTTTCAAAACTTTTCTCTGTCACTTCCTTAGATTAGACCAAAGGATTTTTAGAAGTAATCAATTGAGGAGCAAATAAGTAGTACCGGGTAGCTACTCTCCAAATTATTGCTAAGAATGGCCATTATTCGGCGGACATTTCGATAGTAAAACTTCTAAAAAATCTTTAGGTTAAAATCTAAGGAAGTAGCAGTTTTTTTTATGTAGTATTTAGCGAGTTATGATTTTTTAATCTAACGATTTCGCGATCTATTTTACGATCGGTAATAGGCCTCTTAAGTCTTAATGACTAGTTAACACAGATTGTTTTTAATTGATGTTTAATTAATTAACTTATATGTATAATGTAAATTAGGGAGACTGAGCTATGTCGTTTACATATTACTTCGAGTTCTTACGCCTTCGGATACCTATACTTAATAAATACGTTTGAAACTAACTTTTAACTATTTAATTCTTAGCTGTAGAATCCTGCCTTATTGAGACCATTTCCAGATAAATTCTCACTCATTGCTGCCGATTCTGTTGTAGACGCAACGTAACTTATTTTATTTAGTTTGGTCTTGTCACTTTTTATAATTTGAAGAAAATAGAGTCAGCAACACAACAGCTGATTATAATCCCGTCAAAGTGACGTTTAACGCCGAAAATAAGACTGCATGCTAGAGGGTTATTTAAAGCAATGTACCTACGTCACTTTGACAGAATTATAATCCGCTGTTGTGTTGCTGTCTCAAATTTATTCAAATTATAGAAAGTGACAGATCTAAACTAAAATAAGTTGTGTCTACAACAAAATCGGCACCAATCTCAAATATTCTTGTCGGTGGGATCAAACCGACGACCGCAAGATCGAGATACTAAGGTTCAGACCACAGAAAAGGCTATTTCTTTCAGCTTTATGGCCTTTCAATCACTAATATATTTTTAATAAATTCTATGACATAGGACCTATGTACCATACCTATGTTATAGGTAATAGAAGTTGTACGCTACAGCTTTATGAATCGTCCACTAGACGTGATGGTGTACCTCACTGGTGGATGCTTATGGTCTTCGTTAATCTGCTGTATGGCGCCATCTAGACCCAACTTGATACTGCATCGGCAGTCGCAGGAAATTCGCTTCGAGCAATAGTAGTGGTTCTTAGCACGATTGTTCTGAGAGTACGTGAAGTCGTTGCGTAGTAGTAACCGCCTGCCGCCAGAGTCCAACACGAATCTGTACCCTGTGTCTACAAAACAATACATACATACAATCACGTCTTAATTCCAAACGTGGTAGGCAGATCTTCAACGATCAAAAGTTATAATTCAATTCTATTTGTTATGGGACTTATTTAAATAAATGCTTATATAAATATTATGATTTACGAAATGAATGACCACAATATTAATATCATAAAAAAGGCTTTTTACGAATTCAGTTTTAGGGAAATAATCATACATATTCGTGGAAATAATGCTAATGATGACTTTAGACTGGTAAGTAACTCTTTTCAGAAAAGGTTATTATTCTCTCATCTATCTACTTTAGCAACTACCCTACTGAACTCACCTCATCCATTTTCATTACAAAATGGTAAAAGTTTTAAAAGACTAGATAATGTAAACTCATCTTTAAAAAATTCAATTATGTTTTTCTTCGATATTAACTACAAAAGTTACTTAAGTAACTTCCATGCTGGTCTGGGAGTGATAGAAAAACATAGAATGTGCCAGCTGCATCTCCTCCCGTGCATGCTGTAAAAATCAGCTAAGGGAATCGAGGGCTGTTAATGGGCTGATAACCTGTCACTATACCAATATATATAAAATCACCTGTATAATAACCCTCAAAACTTGTCAGACGTGGCGGAATTAAATTTATTTAGGTCGTTTTTGCTCTGCCTACCCCAATAGGGATAAAGGCGTGATTTTATGTATGTATGAGTGTATTAACCACAAAAGTATTGTTTAAATGTGAAAGTAAAGAAATAGTTTCCGAAAATATATTATTATAATTTATTATTATTCCTCTTGAGTTCCTTGTTTTTAACATTTTTATGTTATGTTATGATTATGACTGTGATTATGACACATGAAATGGAAATTATTAAGCTAAGTTACACGATATGTGAGGATATATCACATCAGCTCGATTCAATTTCTGGTACATTTTCTAGAATTTTATGTAAATAGGGGTGTCAGGTTGAGACCAAGGCGTGGCGTTGTTCAGGTGAAGGTTTGAGCTATGGTTGTGTCTGAGGTCAGCTTTGATATGCTCAAGTATGTTGAAGTCCTTGCCGGTGATGACGTAAGCTTTACACTGTTTGGATATCCTTGAGGAGCAGGTCCATCGAACGCCGGTCTTGGTCGCGTGGTGGGTGACGTATGTGTAGCCATTGAGGACAAGCAGTGGACGACCACGGCGTGATTGCAGGATTTGCACTGCTGAAAATTCAGTCAAAATAGCGTTCAGCGTTCTGAATTCTCAGTTCACACAAAACAAAAAACATATTTAGTAAATATTGCTTTATTTATCCGTATTTACCAGTTAAGGTTAAACAACTCTTAAAGCATTTTGTAAAAAAGTAATGGAGTAAATACATCGGAAATAATTTTAAATAGCGAAGCTCAAAGCTGGTCCCTCAATAAAAAAATATACCGGTGGTAACTTCTTCACTAAAGAAATGCTAGAAACTAAAATGTATTTAAATACATAAAACGTGTATTAATTGCATAATTCGCGATAAAATCACTTTACATTAAAACCATGTAAATACAACATATAGGATGTGGGGTAACCACACAAATAAACAAAATGTGTATAATTATAGGTATTTACACTTTATTAAAGTTTAGTGAAAAGCGTATGAAAATATGCTGCAGCTATTTGGTCCAACAGTTTCTGCCTACCCGAAGAGTAACACCAGCACAACTTTTGCAGGAATCCGTTGTCTTTTTGCTTTCGTGATGTGCAAAAAGAGCTTGATGAGCACGATATCATTTCAGAAAAGCCTAAATAACATACCACCACTCGTAATAGATGCCTACTATAGATATGGCAAATAGCTTCGCTTAGGTGGTTCGTGATTATGCTCGGATTTGAAGGAGATTATTTGTTTGTCTAAGTTGGTATAGATAAATGCTTTACAGTGTCTACCCGTGGAGCACATCCATCGCAGTTTGTGAGGGCTATACTGCTTGTGTTGCTGACGGAATGTGTAATTACGATATCGGAGCAGCTCGTTGCCTCGATGCTTGGATCTGACCATTATTGCAGTATCTGCACCTAAAAGAGGACAAAATGGCGTAGAAAATTATACATACATACTTATCCATTTGGAATAACCCTCAAAATTTATCAGACGTGGTGGAACGACCGTTGTTTAGGTTGTTTACGCTCTAGTTACCCTATTAGGGATAAAGGCGTGACTATAATGTATGTATGTATGTATAATTTTCTACGCCATTTTGTCCTCTTTTAGGTGCAGATACTGCAATAATGGTCAGATCCAAGCATCGAGGCAACGAGCTGCTCCGATATCGTAATTACACATTCCGTCAGCAACACAAGCAGTATAGCCCTCACAAACTGCGATGGATGTGCTCCACGGGTAGACACTGTAAAGCATTTATCTATACCAACTTAGACAAACAAATAATCTCCTTCAAATCCGAGCATAATCACGAACCACCTAAGCGAAGCTATTTGCCATATCTATAGTAGGCATCTATTACGAGTGGTGGTATGTTATTTAGGCTTTTCTGAAATGATATCGTGCTCATCAAGCTCTTTTTGCACATCACGAAAGCAAAAAGACAACGGATTCCTGCAAAAGTTGTGCTGGTGTTACTCTTCGGGTAGGCAGAAACTGTTGGACCAAATAGCTGCAGCATATTTTCATACGCTTTTCACTAAACTTTAATAAAGTGTAAATACCTATAATTATACACATTTTGTTTATTTGTGTGGTTACCCCACATCCTATATGTTGTATTTACATGGTTTTAATGTAAAGTGATTTTATCGCGAATTATGCAATTAATACACGTTTTATGTATTTAAATACATTTTAGTTTCTAGCATTTCTTTAGTGAAGAAGTTACCACCGGTATATTTTTTTATTGAGGGACCAGCTTTGAGCTTCGCTATTTAAAATTATTTCCGATGTATTTACTCCATTACTTTTTTACAAAATGCTTTAAGAGTTGTTTAACCTTAACTGGTAAATACGGATAAATAAAGCAATATTTACTAAATATGTTTTTTGTTTTGTGTGAACTGAGAATTCAGAACGCTGAACGCTATTTTGACTGAATTTTCAGCAGTGCAAATCCTGCAATCACGCCGTGGTCGTCCACTGCTTGTCCTCAATGGCTACACATACGTCACCCACCACGCGACCAAGACCGGCGTTCGATGGACCTGCTCCTCAAGGATATCCAAACAGTGTAAAGCTTACGTCATCACCGGCAAGGACTTCAACATACTTGAGCATATCAAAGCTGACCTCAGACACAACCATAGCTCAAACCTTCACCTGAACAACGCCACGCCTTGGTCTCAACCTGACACCCCTATTTACATAAAATTCTAGAAAATGTACCAGAAATTGAATCGAGCTGATGTGATATATCCTCACATATCGTGTAACTTAGCTTAATAATTTCCATTTCATGTGTCATAATCACAGTCATAATCATAACATAACATAAAAATGTTAAAAACAAGGAACTCAAGAGGAATAATAATAAATTAAATAATATATTTTCGGAAACTATTTCTTTACTTTCACATTTAAACAATACTTTTGTGGTTAATACACTCATACATACATAAAATCACGCCTTTATCCCTATTGGGGTAGGCAGAGCAAAAACGACCTAAATAAATTTAATTCCGCCACGTCTGACAAGTTTTGAGGGTTATTATACAGGTGATTTTATATATATTGGTATAGTGACAGGTTATCAGCCCATTAACAGCCCTCGATTCCCTTAGCTGATTTTTACAGCATGCACGGGAGGAGATGCAGCTGGCACATTCTATGTTTTTCTATCACTCCCAGACCAGCATGGAAGTTACTTAAGTAACTTTTGTAGTTAATATCGAAGAAAAACATAATTGAATTTTTTAAAGATGAGTTTACATTATCTAGTCTTTTAAAACTTTTACCATTTTGTAATGAAAATGGATGAGGTGAGTTCAGTAGGGTAGTTGCTAAAGTAGATAGATGAGAGAATAATAACCTTTTCTGAAAAGAGTTACTTACCAGTCTAAAGTCATCATTAGCATTATTTCCACGAATATGTATGATTATTTCCCTAAAACTGAATTCGTAAAAAGCCTTTTTTATGATATTAATATTGTGGTCATTCATTTCGTAAATCATAATATTTATATAAGCATTTATTTAAATAAGTCCCATAACAAATAGAATTGAATTATAACTTTTGATCGTTGAAGATCTGCCTACCACGTTTGGAATTAAGACGTGATTGTATGTATGTATTGTTTTGTAGACACAGGGTACAGATTCGTGTTGGACTCTGGCGGCAGGCGGTTACTACTACGCAACGACTTCACGTACTCTCAGAACAATCGTGCTAAGAACCACTACTATTGCTCGAAGCGAATTTCCTGCGACTGCCGATGCAGTATCAAGTTGGGTCTAGATGGCGCCATACAGCAGATTAACGAAGACCATAAGCATCCACCAGTGAGGTACACCATCACGTCTAGTGGACGATTCATAAAGCTGTAGCGTACAACTTCTATTACCTATAACATAGGTATGGTACATAGGTCCTATGTCATAGAATTTATTAAAAATATATTAGTGATTGAAAGGCCATAAAGCTGAAAGAAATAGCCTTTTCTGTGGTCTGAACCTTAGTATCTCGATCTTGCGGTCGTCGGTTTGATCCCACCGACAAGAATATTTGAGATTGGTGCCGATTTTGTTGTAGACACAACTTATTTTAGTTTAGATCTGTCACTTTCTATAATTTGAATAAATTTGAGACAGCAACACAACAGCGGATTATAATTCTGTCAAAGTGACGTAGGTACATTGCTTTAAATAACCCTCTAGCATGCAGTCTTATTTTCGGCGTTAAACGTCACTTTGACGGGATTATAATCAGCTGTTGTGTTGCTGACTCTATTTTCTTCAAATTATAAAAAGTGACAAGACCAAACTAAATAAAATAAGTTACGTTGCGTCTACAACAGAATCGGCAGCAATGAGTGAGAATTTATCTGGAAATGGTCTCAATAAGGCAGGATTCTACAGCTAAGAATTAAATAGTTAAAAGTTAGTTTCAAACGTATTTATTAAGTATAGGTATCCGAAGGCGTAAGAACTCGAAGTAATATGTAAACGACATAGCTCAGTCTCCCTAATTTACATTATACATATAAGTTAATTAATTAAACATCAATTAAAAACAATCTGTGTTAACTAGTCATTAAGACTTAAGAGGCCTATTACCGATCGTAAAATAGATCGCGAAATCGTTAGATTAAAAAATCATAACTCGCTAAATACTACATAAAAAAAACTGCTACTTCCTTAGATTTTAACCTAAAGATTTTTTAGAAGTTTTACTATCGAAATGTCCGCCGAATAATGGCCATTCTTAGCAATAATTTGGAGAGTAGCTACCCGGTACTACTTATTTGCTCCTCAATTGATTACTTCTAAAAATCCTTTGGTCTAATCTAAGGAAGTGACAGAGAAAAGTTTTGAAAATATCTATATTTTGCGAGTTATGATTTTTTAATCTAACGATTTCACGATCTATTTTACGATCGGTAAGAATCCTCTTAAGAAACTACTAATAAGTTTTGTAATTCAACAAAAAATATTTTTATAATTAAACATTTGAGGTAGGTAGGTAAGTTTCCTTAATTAATAAGGTATTTGGCTTAACATAAATTACTAAGGTATTATATTAAATAATTGTAGGTACTCTTGAAAGAGAATATCTAACCTTAGTCATATATAGGTGTCTTGACTTGATCGTGGTGGATATGGTTGATATCTGTTATGTTTTATTAGGTTATATGTAAGTAATCATATCTTGTAAAATAAAGTGTTTCGTACTTACTATATGTTTTGTGATTTATAGTATTTTGGTTGGTGTGAATAATTTTAATACTTTATCATTATAATTAGCTAATACAAATAATATACTATAAAAAAATCCTGTTTTTTTTCTCAGGTATTTAATAATAACAAATTAATTTTATTTTGTACTATAGTTCAGACTTTTTTAAACTAACTTTAATAGGGAATATGGATTAAACCAGAGGTATGGTGTAAAAATATTCACAAAATAGATAAATTTATAATAAGAGAAGTAAAATTACATGCTCAGTCTTAATAAAACCATTATTAAACATCATTAAAATTTAATATTACTAGCTAAAATTGAGGTAGATAAGTCTTATTTTTCAGTCTTAACTTGGTTTTCTTTTTTAAGTCTATTATGAAGAGATTCAAGGATGTATAATATTTAAATCGAAAACAACGCACATAATGATCTGCTGTTTCAGAATAAAAAAAATTTATAACACTGATTTTACATTTTGTTGCCTGTCTTACAATCAGTCTCAGACCTAACAACCTTCCTTTTTTCCTACTTACTATGAAAAAAAAAAACGTGCACTGAACATATATTCTGTGACTGAACAGAACATCTGCGTGAATCAGACTCTCCCTTCTTAGCTACCTGGCAAGTTTTATGCAGTTAGGAACAATCAAACGATTTTAAAGCTGCCGTCCTTCCGGCGGTAGAACCCTGGCGCTGGATGGTTGTGCTTATCCCGAACTCTCTTGACCACTTGTCCCAGCCTATGCATCAGTGTAGTGACATCCACGCGACAACCAGTCTTCGTTCGCGACGTGCAGTACCACTGCTTCTTGCCGTAAGCGAGCTTGTTCTTCAGACGGAAAGCGAAACCTTCGTGGACTAGTAACTGGCTACCTTTGCGTGTTGGCACGAAGTGGGCAACTAAAAATATGCGATGGATGAGTTAGAAAAAAATAACACATGTTTAGATTTAATAATTAAAGTTCTTACCTATATTTTAATAAAAGCATGATTTTTAATCAAAGAAGAGGGAAAGGAAGTTAAATTTAAAAAACGCATAAAATATTCTTCAACTATTTTTAATAATAAAATATCTTAAAAATGCATTCATTAACTAATTGATAAATCATAAGTTAACGCGCGTTAATATGCTCTCAACCTCAAGTTATTTAGGCTAGTATTTAGGTAGGTATCACAGACGACACAATTTTTTAACACACTCGCTGCACTATTTCACATTTAAATAAACTTTGTTGACCACAAAACATAATGTTCACATTGTAAAATAATTCTAATCAACGTAAATAAATCACAAGAGTTCGTGACGCCAAGCACAATAACAACACAAACACAACCAACCATACCATCCCACAAGCATCGCGGGGGTAGGGAGGGGAGAGAGGGGCAAGCAAGCAAGGCAAATGCGCGCGGGACGCAGCCCGCGTGGAGCGTCAAACGTCACCGATATCACGCACGTTCCATTTCAAGCTTACGTTACGCCGTCAACGCGTCGTATCAAAACGCAGACATGTCAAAATCCTTTTTCTCAAACATGCATGAAAATAGTCTTATTCCTTATGCAAAATCAATACGCAAACTTTGACATTTACGGTTTCTCAAATAAAAGTTTTCATAGAACTCGTCTTTTTCAAATTTCGAACAACAAAGCGCTCCGTCAAAGTACAAAACGCCATTCCTCCATGCCAAAACTCTCCAGCAAAGTACAAAACGCCATTCCTCCATGCCAAAACTCTCCAGCAAAGTCCAAAACGCCATGACTTCATGCCAAAACTTTTTTTTTCTAAGTACACTTGCGTTTAGTTTCAACCATTTGCATTTGTGCTGACCAAGCACTGAGGCTGTACGCCATAGATTTTTTATTTATGTATTTCCTTGCATTAATTTGAGAAAAGCACTATGTAAGCCTCGGCGGAAATAGCAATTGCCTGACTCGTATTATTGAAGTCCTCGCCTGCGGCTCGGACTTCAATCCCTACTCGTCAGTCAATTGCTGGTTTTCCCTGCCTCGACAACAATGTACTATTGTCAATGGCCACTGATTGACAGTCAAGTCACACAAGTGTCATGCATGTTGTGGAAAACAGGGAAGTCGTCCAAAAAGATTAATTCCATCAAGAAATTAGCAAAAATTACGTTATTCTTTCGCCTGACAAGCAGACGTAGTATTCTTAGTGGTAATAGTTTGTGTGTCAGTGCCAAAATATCAAATACAGTGTATTAAATTCACTTTCACAGTTACAAACTTATAGTGTTTACTTTGTGTAGGGTTTTCGGTGATCTTTATTAGTTAGAATCTGTTGCACATTGTTCTAATCGCGAAATGTTCGACATATTAATGGACTCGTTTGAGTTATGTAAAGGATAAAAACCTAATTTAAAACTTTGATCTGTAAAAGAAGCTGGTGTAAGCAACTTCAACTTTGAAGTTTCTTTATTAATTTCTACGAATTATGACTGTCAATAACAACTGAGTTACTTTTAACATGTTGTTATTGTTTTTAAATCAAGTTAGTGCACCCATTTAAAACAATTACAAACATGTCAAAAAAATTACTGAAGTAAAACATTTAAAACATAATTTGTTTTATTTTCCTTCCCTCTAATTTAAGGATAACTAGCATAAGGTGCTCCCACAATAATTTGTGACTCATAATTATTGGTGATTTCAGGTATATTCATTAATACAAGAGGGAATTCTAAGCTGTTCATATATCAGAACCATACATTCAGGTTCATGTATAAGAAGGCATACGGGAGCCAGCTGTGGTATTGCTGGTACTTCTTCAGTCGATGCTGCCCTGCCAAGCTGAGGATCAACAATGCTGGCAAGGTGACTGAGAGCATTGGGAAACACAACCATGACCCGCCAACCTGCTGGATGACACCTGACGGCAAGTCCTACAACCTGCCACCATTGCCTGACAGAAGTACACCTTAATTAGATAGAATACAGCCCTTTGCTTAAACATGTAAAAAGCTTTAAATGTTTTAAATCAGTAATATAATCAAGAATTAATTACATATTCAGTTAAACAAGTTTTTGCAATTTGGCCATATTTTTAACTATTTCACTGCCAATATAAGATTTAAATTTCACTTTTTATAGACAAAAGTTAATGTTTATTTCTTCTTAATAAATGTGAAATTACTTACCTTACCTATAGGTACACAAAGTGCAATTCTCTACCCTAATGTTAAATAAATTGAGTATTTGATGTTAAGTGTGGAATTTAAAAAATGCAAGCTTGAGATTCTGCTAAATAATTGTTTAAATAAATATCTATAAATAGTTATGTAACTTGTGATTTGTGTCTGTTATTAAATATTATTGTAGTTGAGATTTTATTGTTTATTTGACTTGTCATTGGAATGTTCTATGTTTGTGCTAAACTCCTTCCCATTTTGGATATGGAGGAAGTGAATGTACCAAATAATATATTGTTAGTAAATTGCATTGATTTGACTGATGTCTTGCTAGGAGTCATGCTTTTTGATAAACCTCGCATTTTGTAAGTATAATTTTCAGTAAATAAAAAGGTAATTGTAGGTACAGGTACTTACAATACAAATAAGAAATCATGTAAGTATTTATGCGCCCCCATTTGTGTAAAAAAATCATAACTCGAATATTACGCCAAAAACGGCCGTTCTAAAAAATCGTAAGGAAGTGAGTAGTACAACAAAGTTTTAAAAAGTGTCTATATTTTGCGAGTTATGATTTTTTTACTAATGGGGGCGCCACCGCTAGGTAAAAGGCTCTTAAGTACCTCCCTACACTTGTCTTCTTATATATTTATGTTTATTCACTGTTACATAGTGAATTTTTTATACCTACTACTTGTGTAGAGCTTATAATTATTATTTTTATATTAAGCTAGTTTAAGTACCAGTATTTGGAGTATACCTATGTTTTTTTTTTATAGTAAATAAAATTAATGTTATATTTTTAATTTGAACCCACAGTACAATGACCATGATGCATTTTAGGGTTCATATAATTAATTACGTTTAGATTTTATAAATATGACACAACCGATTATATCAATTGCTTTTAAAAAGAAATAATTTGAAATACATATTTTCTGTATCAATTTTATAAATTGTGCCTTTTAAATTATTCTGCAAAACCAAAACCTAATGAACTACCTAATAAATAATTTAAAATTAACAATCTTTTGGATTTTTCATGAACCAACATAACACTCAGCTAGTTAATGCAAGTTTGTTTTAACTGCAGAATCTGCAGTCATCTCACGACTGTACATTTAAACTTCAAAGTGTTACGATTTAGTTCCCGTAAAAAAAACTAACTAATAAACTTTCTTGGTGCTTTTTTTGGTAAATGATAGGAATAATAAATATAATCTGAAAAAAAAAACACCCTATTGCAAATTATTTTCATTTCACCATAAAAATCCCCAATGAATTTCCTGATGTAGGTACTAAGTAGCTCTATTTCGTACACCTCTGACTTAACTTGTGGGCTAAACTAAACTTAAGTCATTTAAAAAAAAAAACCACACACTTTTATTCTTGACATTACATTCGATTGGAATGAGAATGACACATCGCGTCTGATAGGGCGGCAGACGACTGGTTAATCAGTAAATCAAACCGATCAAATTGATGGATATGTAGGTACATTTGAAGACAACTTTACTTACATACTTGTCAGCGTATACTTACGTTCCCAATCGAAATATGAAGAGGCTGAAAAAGTTCATTGGGTGTTTGGATAGTTAGGTGTTGCTGATACCGATCTGAGTCTGTATTTTCTGAAAAATAGCGGTTTTGGTTTGATTAATATCTGTATTCTGGTGTTCAAAGTCCTGTTCAATTATTGATAAATACCTAAATAAATTGCATATTCATCCAAGATTATAATATAAAAAACGGCTGGATCATCGGCAATGGAAGATGATCTGTTAATTAATAATTCCTTAGATCTTATTTTCTTCTTTTATAAAAAGAAAATAATTTTGTTGTAAAGGAAGTAGCGTTCTTAATGTTTTACTTGATAAAAAAAACAGGAGATAAAGATACTAGGTATAAACGACATGGGTTTGGAGTTGGTGTCTTCAAGAATGTGCTGATGTTTAGCCACACACGAAATGCGAGCGCCCATGTCAAGGTTAATTCAATTAGTTTTGCGTCGAAGTGATTGACAGACGATACTTCCTTATCGAAATATCTGTTGCTATGCTATGGAGGAGGAGGATTCCCTATCAAAGGTAATACACATTCGAAAAAAAAACATCTATTTTCAGGGTTCCGTATCTCAAAAGGAAAAAAGGAACCCTTATAGGATCACTCGGTTCAGTTGTCTGTCTGTCCTTCTGTCAAGACCCTTTTTCTCAGGAACGTGTGAAGGTATCAAGTTATCAAGGTAAGAAATTTATACTGAATACTCAAAGATAGGGTCCCTTGAAGCTGTAAAAGAATAATTTCTCTAAGTCCTCGCAATCAAAAGATACGAACATTTGTTTGATAATTTGCAAGGGAACCGAAAACTAAAGGTACACTTTTTTTGTGATGTAACCAAAAAAATGTAGTTTTTGGATTTTTTCCTTTGATTGTGTTAGGAGACATTGCTTCTTGCTAAATTTCAAGACCCTAGGTCACCGGGAAGTACCCTGTAGGTTTTGCCTTCCTCAAGATTCAAAAACCTATAGGGTACTTCCCGTTGACCTACAATCATGAAATTTAGAAAGAAGCAGTGTTTTATAGCACAATCAAAGTGAAAAATCCGAAAACTGTAAATTTGTTCATACATCACGAAAAAAAAGGCTTTTTGTCATTACAAACTTATTATCGCAGTCCTCTCCCTATATCTAGTATAGGGACAACAGCAAAGTTAAGTTCTTTTTTCCAGTTAATATTTTTGTGTGAAAAAGTCTCAGTGCTCGAGGCAGGGTTCTATATTCGCTTTAAATACCCCCAAGTTGGTACGGAAGCCTCGGTGAGCGAGTCTGACTCGCACTTGACCGGTTTTTTTAGTGTTAAAGGCACTTTGGCCTTTGTGATGAAAGTGAGAGAAAACGAAACGCATCGGTACGTACGTAGTTTGTTTACCACTGTTTCGCCTTCTGTTCGGCTCATCAGATACGGAAGTGTCCGTATGACAGTTGGTTTGCAAGTGCTTCGCACATTGTGAGCTTAGATTGTTTGGATCGGAACGGAATCCAACTCTTTAAGAGAAGCCGGTTAGGCACAATCTCCGCAGAGTGGTCCTCCCCACAAGGGGGCCTTTCTCACGTGTATCCCTGTCGATATAAAGCAATGTCTAGGTCAATTTCTCTAATCTATTTTTTACCCTGAAATTATCAGTTCAAACGGGAATCGAAACCATTGAACACTGTGCCACTGCACTGTGCTGTGTTACACAAGACATAATAAAGTACTAGTTATTTTTACTTGGTCTGATTAAATTCATTTTCGGAAAGTCAGATGACGAAAACGTCCTTTCAACCTTTCATGAAGTCGTTGGCATTGCGTATTCCGAAAATGAAAACGGTGTGTCTATTTGTACCTACATAATACCGTGTAGGCGATTGTTACAGCACTAAAAGCTTCTCAGGTTCCCACATCTTTGAAGTAGCTACACTACAGCAAATAATTATTGTAACAGAATAAATATCGCATTAAAGAATTATCTACGTTTCAGGAGTAACAGCTACTTTCACCAAGACAAAACGCGGGAATCCAGTGATGGAAATCGGAGGATACAAGTTCATGGTGCATGTCTCTAAAGGCTCAAGGATCAGATGGTATTGCTCCCGACAGAGGCGACTCTACTGCAAAGCCAGGATCATCACGAACGGCAACACTATTGTAAAGATGCAAGGTGGTCATAATCATGAGCCATTTGAGAAATAACAAATCAAAAATTCAACCGCAGACAGGATTTGAACCTGCGTCTTTGGAATACCGTCCCAACGCTCTAAAGTCTTCACCAACTGAGCTACTGCGGTCAATCTGCAGGATCAAATCCTGTCTGCGGTTGAATTTTTGATTTATTATTTCTCATATTTTCAGAAATAAAATAGCACTGTGAGTGAAAATCATGAGCCATGATGTCGGGTCTATATTGCCGGAGAAAACGCAACGTTACACATTCAGTGGCAAATAAAACAGTGACAAAAGTTGTGTTTTATTCTACACCTATTTGTATTTTGACTTAATTGTACTAAATCTGACTAATTGAATTAAATGAATAATTTTATCATTACTCATTTTTTTTAAATTTATTATAAAAAATAGACTGTTAACTTTTAATAGGTACTTATACTTATTGTTGTTATATAATCTTAAATACCTACCTATAATATGCATACATTATAGTGAACTATGATACCTATCAGGAATGACTCCGAGATTCACCACGACAAACCGCGGGAATCCAGTGCTGGAACTTGGAGGATACAGGTTCTTGGTGCATATTTCTAAAGGCTCCAGGATTAGATGGCAATGTTGCCGACAGAGGAAATTCTACTGCAAAGCCAGGATCATCACAAGTGGCATCAATATAGTAAAGATTTCAGGTGGTCATAATCATGAGCCATGATGTCAGTTCTACGCTGCCGGAGAAAACCCAACTTCATTCATTCAGTGGCACATAAAATATTTGTCGAAAATTGTGTAGCCTATTTGTGTTTTGACTTATTGTATTAAGTCTGACTACTTTAATTAAATGAATTATTTTAGTATTACACGTTATTATTTTATTTATTATCCAAATATTTACAAATTAAATAAAAATAGACTATTATTTTACATATGAATAATAAAAATGGACCGTTATATTAAAACTTGCATTAAATATGCTCAATCAATTACTTCCTTTATTCCTGTTGGCCACACCCCAAATGGCCACCCCCTTATGGTGACTGATTTTAGTAGTAATGTTTAGTGTTCTTATTTTTTTTTCAAATGATCGTATCGGGTTCAATAATTATTAATACATACATACATACATAAAATCACGCCTTTATCCCTAATGGGGTAGGCAGAGCAAAAACGACCTAAGAAAGTCATTCTGCCACGTCTGACGAGTTTTGAGGGTTATTACAGATGATTATGTATATTGCTGTAGTGACGAGTTGTCAGCCCATCGCCTAAATTGCAATACACTGAAACCCTCCAATCCCTTAGCTGGCTTTTACAGCATGCCCGGGAGGAGATGCAGCTGGCACATTCTATGTTTTTCTATCACTTCCAGTCTAGCATGGAAGTAATAGTAATAGTAAAGTAATTATTAATAAGACTACTTTATTATAATAAATATGTTCGCATGTCGTTACGTTTATTTCTATCCAAAATCCTTGAAGTGTTATTGTAAGATTTATTTTGACCTTGTACCTACTTCGACTTTGTACTTCAGTACCTACCTATCTTTACCTATAGGTATTATTTCGTGCGAGATTTCCATAATATTTACTAAACAGTAATGATATCCTCCATTTTATACATTATCGAACATATGAATGTGATAATATTAAATTATCAACTTTTATCCATACTCAAGCAGAAAATCTCATCGAATAACTAATAATTTTGATCGTTCAACTTGATAACATATCTAAGGAAACTTCGATAAGCTTCATATCGCGCGGATAATAATAATTATTATTCAATACACACTCTGCTATTAATTATTGAGTCGACATTTTCTTTGTCCTATGAGTAAAAAAAATGCGACCTGGATGATATTGCGTACAGTACCTACAATGAAATAATAGTAATAATACTATCCTATCTCATCACATCACCTTGAAAACGCTTGGACGGCAGTACACAGTGCTTCTTCTTCACGTGTCGATCGTTACGACAAAAATAAATATTAAATATGTTTAGAATGCATCTCCTATCTAAAACATAAATAGAACTATTGAAAATAGAGGACATATGTAACATCCAGTAGTGGGTAATACACCATCCTTAAGAAATGGTTATTGAATTAGTAAACGAGAAGAGAAGTTTTCTTATAGACAATAGCAAATCGAAAAAGGGAAATCATAATATTTAACGAATAAAATAGGAGAAGATATTCTTTGAAATTAAAGTAACGTTGGCGTCTAACATATATCGTATAGGCAAGCAAAATATAAGTTTAGGTATCGAAAAGAAAGCTAAAGTAAGATGTCAAATTACGAGCAGAAAAACTGAAGCACATTGCTAACTGCACATTACTTAAAAGGGTAGTAAGTGTGTGCATCATTTTCCATTCAAACACTCTATATAACTCCTGCCAATTGCATAATCGCAACTGATTATAATTAGTATGAGAAATGCACATACGAGTACTATTCTCTTAAGTACTACTTAAATAAATGGTTTCTTTATTATTGAGCGGTAAGTTGGCGAGATCCAGACAGAGCACAAGATGTCTGCTCCTGCCAACTTACCTACTATCACAGTGCTATTATTATCTCGGTTATCGCGGCTCGATTACGGCAAAATGCGTCATAGATAACTCACTGAGCCTGTTATGTTCAAAGTCCAGCGTTAAGTTGCCGTGTGGTTTAAGTCATGAAATGATTGCTATACAAAACATTAGGTTGTTAATTATATTTTGTTATCAGCGTAACCAACCGTTGCGACCTTCCAGAGAACTTATTCTTATTTGCATTGGGTTTACTTTTGAGTCTAGTGTATAAAATCAACCATGGAACGAGAGACAATGGCAGCCTCAAATTTACTGGCATTCTCTCCCACCCAACGATGAAACGGCAATTTCACCAGACTGATGGAACGGTAGCAATTGCAAGCTTTGTTGACTCTACCTGTCGCTAATGTGGATTTGTTCAGCGAGTCCTAACTTAAAGCTCCGGTTAGATCGGTAAGGGGAAGATCCCATGGCAACACCCAAACACCTGTAAGATTGACAATTGAGAGTCCGTATATCTTGTAAGTTACACTATCCAATATTTAAGGTCCCATAGACACAGCAGATAATATGGGAAATATATCTCATATCCCGAAATCTTTCAACATATTTTCCCACGGCACCCTTCAAGCGATTTTGTGTTTTATCGGGATGTTATAAGGTTTATTTTCGTACCGCTTAATGCCAAAAGATACGCAGATGCCCATAGACACCGCCTATAAGATATATTTTCATAGCTCAGATCGTAAGATACCGAAAATAAACCTTATTGCGTCCCGATACAACACAAAATCGCTTGAAGAGTACCGTGGGAAAAGATGTCGAGCTATGAGCGATATCTTACAGTATCTTCCGTGTGTATGGGCACCTTTACTAGGCAAGACCTTGTCAGTTATGCGGATTATCTGGGTGTAAACAGAGTAATGAGCTAAATACCTTCTGAACCTATTATTATACAGATCAATTGTTCTATGAATATAAATAACATATGTGTAAAAAAACTAAAATAAGGTTTAACTATTCAAGTTGTTTGAAGGCTCTGTACAAATACAAATACAAATCACTTTACTTCCACACAAATAAATATTACAAAAATGGACACAATCACATAAAATTAACAAACTGGTAGGCTCAGACTTATTATTATTAGTAGGCACACAGTGGAAAAAGGTGTGAACACAGCTTGGACCACCCTACGTAAAGGACATAGACAGGATAGAATTATTGTATAGTATTTAATGTTCTTTTATCTACGGTCAGGAAATACCTTCTAAGTCTACAATCTACATAGAGAAAATACACGTAAACATGTAGTCACAATCACGAAAATAACCAGTCTTGTATTCAGTCCACATGACAAAGAGTTCATCAATACTTAGTAAGAAGTGCATGCACTTAGGTAATTACTATCTTAGAGGGCAGTAGTTTTACCAGATTGGTAATAATAATAAATACCTACTTTGTGATAATTTCACTTCGTAAACAGTAGTGTGCCATAGAGACCTCTTTATATCGAGTAAACATGATAAACTCCATGTGGCGACAATAGAGCCATGTTGTTTACGTTTTTATTTTAATATTCGCAATCTTTGGGGCACTGGGTCAAGGAAACTGTTAAAATAATTCGAAATTGAACTGCTTTTGGTGATAGGCAGGTATCACTGGCAAGTACATATCATGTTCTCTCCAGGCAAAAAGTTACTGATAGTTCCTTGTACCTATATTAAACCGTAAAGCATCAGGGATTTTACTAAAATCAATTCTTTTCATTTGCAGAGCTAGCAGACTTCGGTGTAATGCCAATCATAGACTTCATCAACAAAGAGAAACAATTGATCCAGACGAACCGGGGGACCACCCTTCTAAGCTACAACGGTTTTACCTTCTGGAGGTCAACGAAATACAAGAATCTGGAGCGATGGTACTGCTCTTCTAAAACTGGCTATGGATGCCAGGCCAAACTCAAGTGCAACCACACACATATATTGGAGCAGATAAATATGCATAATCATCCTAGGCCAATGATGGTTATAGATAGTGTAGGACGATATCATAAAGTTAAGGATCAGCCTTGATAGTTCTAATGTGTAAAAAGCTTACTAGGCACCTAGCATAATTAATACAGGGTGTTAATTTAATTGCGTGCCCTGATTTAGAGGGTGTTTCAGTAACGTAGAAGGAGCCTGTAAAAAAATATTTAAAAAAAAGTCGGTAGATAGATATTTATAATGATTCATAACCAATCACGCTATAACCAATCCCGCGCGACGCGCAAGTCGCATCGACCAATGATAGCGACTTGCGCGGGCTGGGTTATAGCGCGAGAGCCAGACGCAGCTCTTGAATTCATAATAAATACAGACTTTTGGTTTTTTAATTTTTTGTTGTTTTTTTTTATATATTTCTTATGGGCTCATTTAACGTTATTGAAACACCCCCTAAGCTATGGCACGCAATTAAATTAACACTGTATAATTTATTTTGTTATTGTTAGTTAAATCGTAAATACAAGCAGACAACTTTTTCTTATTATCGAGTCGACGAACGGCCCGACCCAAGCCTTTGTGTGTTTGATTATAATTGTACTTTATTTTTACTTTAATGTATTCGTATTTTCTTTTTGCACAAAATAAAATGAATTGCTCGTCACGAGTTATTATTTAAAATTAATTATCTGAAGTATTACCTCAATTATAATAAAATAACTGACGATGCAATATTTTCAATTTTCGTTACTACTAGCGCCATCTCTCGTCATCGTGAGATGTTCACTTCACTCTAAACTTTAAAATGAGCCGAAATGCCTATCTGCAAAAATAACAAATTATTAAATACTGAATTGACTTTTTCAGGGAAAGCAGAATGCAGAATGATGCTATCACAACGAGGCAAGCTAATTTTTAAAATAGGTTCATACACATTCAGCAAGAGATACGACAATGGATCGAAGACGCGGTGGGTGTGCTCCACGCATCACAACAAAGCCTGCAGAGCACAGGTTTACATGATAGATGATGATATCGTCAGTTTGAAAAATGACCATAATCACTAAGTACCTATTTGTAATTAATTTTTAGTGTTTTGTTTTAAGTTGTTTCTGTATTGTCCCCCATATTTTTTTATACGTGTAACAGAAAGGGTATATGCATCGAGAAATGTGTGAATCTACCCATGAAACTGAACAACTTTCCCTAAGGAACATAGGTCGAAATACGAAAAAAAAAATTTTACTGCCCATACTAAATACGCTATCAGCTGATGCATTTTGTATGAAAGGTCACAATTTTTTTTCATTTTTCGACCTATGTTTCTTAGGGAAAGTTGTTTAGTTTCATGGGGAGATTCACAAATTTCTTCGATGCATATACCCTTTCTGTTACACGTTATAGGTAGGTTAGGATAAGTACCTACCTGACCTATTATATGAATAATTTTAAGTTTCATGACGTGTGGTTAAAATGAGTTATAGCTGAGTCAATTAATTCTGTGGCTGAGTAGAACCATAACACAAAATAGAATACATACAACATACAGAAGACGGGTGGTGCAGAGAGATGAGCTGTCCTCAAATGATTTATTTACCATGAAATAAGACTTTCTTATTAAATAAACAAAACATGAGCAAATTTTCTCGTGTCTTTTGCATTTTTATGTAAGTAAGTACTATTAAAAAGGTATTATGGAAAGCATGGCCAGTTATTAAAAAGTAATAATATAAAATACGTGAAAAGTCAAGAAAGGTATTATAAATTGGATATAAACATAAATGAAATATTTTGGTACATTACATTTACATTACAGTAGTAGGTGCACTAAATAGGTACCTTTTAATTTTTATGCATCAGACATTTGTCTTTAAAATGGAGACAAATAATATTTATTTTACCATGAAATGTAACAAATCATTTCTTTTATTTTTATATTCAATTATCAATTTATATCCTGACTATTTCTCACCTTTTTATCACTATTATTTTATAATAAAGTTCCTAAGTGGTCTCATTTTGCGACTACTAGCGCCATCTATTAGAACTTTTGGTAAGCTGAATTTGCACTACGTTCCGTTCGAACGGTGTGAACCATGTGATGAAGAACATGGCTGTACGGTGCGATGAACATTGCCTCATTTGTAAAAAGAAAAATAAAGTCAAACTGACGTTGACAGTTTATTGCGTCATGTCTTTGTATTTATTTTTGAGAAATTCTGTCCTATTTCAATAAATCCAAGTTTTTTTCTATTAGAAATTCAGGTCAATTTTAAATAAAACGCCCAAATACTTTATTATTCACATTCATTTATTGCGTAAAAGTTTTAAAATTGGTGTGTAATAGTTCCTGATAGTTCCCTCCATTTGGCTTGGTTATGTTGTTTTCTATGGAAATAGATACGTTTATGCTCTAAATGCATTAACAAGGTATGTGGTAGGTGTATACACGTGCATTTATGCGTAAATAACTGGTTAATAATCATTGCAGGTGAAGATATAGTGCAGTGTGTACCAACCAAGAAAGGACATCAGATTTTGTTCAAGGGATACACTTACACATTCAAAGCTAGGTTACAATGTGGATCAGAGCAGTGGTGCTGCTCGTATCGGCAGAAAACAGGTTGTATTTCTACTATAAATATGCAGACTAATGGTGTTGAGGTGGTAAGAGACTTCCATAACCATAAAAAACCTATGTTCAGTGACTAAATCCAAATAGTCTCTTTAAAAACAATGTTTCGAACTGTGGTATAATGTAAATGTCAGTATTATAATATGATCTGTGTAGATAATTATACTATTATTAAATGTTTTAATTATTGTAATGTTTGTTTTATTTATTCCTGTAGATTAAGGACAAAGTGTACTACATGAATTAAATATAAAAATTTCTATTAAATTTTTGTTTTGTTTTCTTATTTATTTTAACGCACGTAAGTATTGTAATACTTCCAAGTTGTTTGTAGATTTTATTAAAAGTTGTAGCTAACCAAAGTTTAGCTCGACCTTTATTCTAACCTCCAAATAAATTTTAGGTGCAGCAGAAGATGGACTACCTGATTGGGTTTCTATTTATTACGTGAAGATTAATGAGACAGACTACCAGTGCAATATTTGTGAAGTCAGAATAACCCCAAGCGGTAAAAACTTGGAACTTTTGGCACATATCAAGAAAAACCACAAAGATGTTTACGAGCTTCATAAAGAGAATCCTCAAGCTAATGTGGGGTTTCGTATTGAGTTTCTCCATTTGAATGTGTTGAAAGAAGATGGGGAGATCAGAAATCAACCCGTCATCCTTGGTGAGGTTTGTGAAGCAGCAGCGGAGGAGATCATTCAACCAATATCGGAGAAGGATGACAACCCTGACCAAAATATAGTTTTGGTGCCTAAGATGAGAAGAGCAAAGACCTTGAGTGAAAAGCTAGGTAAGCCTGCATATTTCTTTTATACTTTTATAAAGAAAAGAGCATTGTAGAAGTCCCAAAGTACAAGTTTCCTTCATGTTATTTATCTAGCATAAGGTGGCCTTGGCCTCCCATAACAAATAACTTTATAGTAAAGAAGGTTCAAGTTTATGAGGTTAATTCTGCCATCCAAATCCAACCCCCCGCCTATTCTGTTTGGTTAGATCAGCTGTTATTTTATCTTCTTTTCTGTTCAGATATTTTAAGGTGGTAAAATTGCAACATTTAGAAATAAAATAGGCCCTTTCTCAGTTTTTAACCTTATTTACACATAAATAAAAACCTTATTCTTTTAACAATTTCAGATAACCGTAAACGAAGCTGGGTTTGGAAGTACTTCAACCAGATGAGCAACATAATTTTCCGTTGCACACTTTGCAACGTGGTTCTGTCCATCAAAGGTTGCAACACCAACAATATGAACCGACATGTCCGGACCCGTCATCCGGCCATCTACAAGATGGAAGCTATGAAGAAAAGGAGCTCTTCGATGGACCAGATGGAAGACTTTATGGAGTCAGACATCCCTGTGGCCGTGAAGACTGAAGAGATATGCGCCAGTGACAAGGATTTTGATGATTCTTTTGGTAATTTTCTATTTATTTATATTATTTGGAACAGCACAAGATTAGATGAATAGTTACAAAAAAAAAAACTAACATGTCAGACATGGCAAAATCAGTTTCTATTAGGCCTGTGATGCTTAGTGCACCCCTAAAAAATATAGGCGTAATTTTATGTAAAATTTTGGATGATCACTTTGAAATATCCCTCATGTTAGACACAGCAAAAATTGTTATAACTTTTTTTTTATTGTTACCACTTAGCACAAAGGCCCATACCCTAAGGGATATTTGTATTTTTGCAACGCAAATCTAGCTTATGGTCACGCTCTGTTTCTCGAAGCATTTCAGGGCATCTCATTAATAACAAAACTTGCTGCTGTTTCAGTAGAATCACCAACAACGCAGCGCACGCGCCGCAGCTGGATCTGGCTTTACTTCAACCGCACGTCAACCACCAGCGCCCAGTGCAAGCTCTGCAACCGCAACATCGTCCACGGAGGGAACGCCACCGGCAACATGAACAGACACCTCAAGATGATTCACCGCAAGACTGGAGGTATAGTACTCTTTGTTACTTGATTTCTATTAGGCTTTACTTCAACCGCAACATCGCATCGTCCACAGAGGGAACGTAACATGAACAGAACAGATATCTCAAGGTGATTCACCACAAGACTGGAGGTACGGCTATATCACTTTTTCTGTTTTGTAATAATTAGGCTGCAATGGGATGTTGGTCAAGAAACCCATAAAATAAAGGATCGCTAGGCAAAACTGAAACCTTGCTACACAACCTAATCTGTCTAGTTATTAAAACCATTAACTCATAAACGTGCCTATAAAAATAAGAAAACAGTTTGCTCATACGTCAAGGAGTTTTGGGTATAGTATGTGTGAGTTCGCGTGTCCGTACGCACATCCACAAATATGGCCGAGCGGCAGTCGTGAAAAGAAAATATTATACCAGGGTTCCAAACCGATAAAGTTTTCTCGAGTAATTGTTTATGCATTGTCACGAAATGTTAAACAGTACATGTATATTTTTTATCTAAATATGTAAATAAACACCTGAGAAAATTCAACCAGGTTGGAGCAGCCCTGTTACCTTAACTAACTGCTTAAGTGAGTGTTGGCAAGCACAGTCAAGTAGTAAACAAGTCTACTCTTCTATCACTTATCCGCCGTGTTCTCTTTCGTCGCAATCTAACTCGCCACTGGGCCCGATTCGTAACCATCCCGACTTAACTAAATCTCAACTAAAATTATTGCCCTCCTGTTCTTTTCTCTCATGATAGAAGTGACAGGTATGGACTTATATTAGTTAAATCGCGTATTTTGCAACCACGAATTGCTACCACTGTAAGTACTTTACGAAGTGTAAGTATTCTCTGATACAAAATGACTGGTTTAGTCTTATTGCAACTACAAATTGCTACCATAATCTTTATAAACATAAATTATAATCTTGTTACAGAGGACCACCATTGGATCTGGAAGGTGTTCGACTGCCACGACGACAACTTCTACTCGTGCAAGATCTGCCAATACCAGATCATGAAGTTTGACGACATCGACAAAGGTATTATTTATTTTTATTTATGGTACGACCACGCTTTACATGAACGCGGCGAAAAAGCCGATGCAAAAATTACGCCGCCATCTTGAGATTTGACGATGGCCACGATTCGGAGTAAACAACATTATCTAAAATAAAATCATACGCGTCATTCTGTCTTGAGCGAACAGAAAAGGATGGCAGTATAGTATAGACGGACTCAATATTCTGTCGGTTCAAAAATATACGGATAGTTAGTTACATTAAGTTGTGAAGTGAACGGATCCCGTCAAAAAAAAAAAACGAGTTCTATTTCTATCTGACAGGATTATATTAAATCCGTCTATACTGCCGTCCCTTTCTGTTAGCTCAAGACAAAAAATTACCCTCGTAATGGGTCGAAACGTTGAGGTTAAACACCTCCGTTAATCGTGTGTTTTACCAATATTACCATTACGGGTGTGGTTTTATTTTACTCAAATCTTGTTTACGCTGAATCGTGGCCATTGTTTTGACAGTTCTCTTTATACTGCAGCGCCTCCGCTCACGATCATTGAGAACGGTTCTTCCCTCTATGCTAGAGTTTAGAACCGCGTCGTAATAACAGAATGTTGAATCTCACAACTGCCGCTTAGCTATAGCAAGTATCTATAGCTAAGCGGCAGTTGTGAGATTCAACATGCGTGTAGAATGTACCAACAAGCATATTGCCTTAGTGTACGTAACCTTGACAGAATTATCTATTATAAATATATATAATATAACAACTAACAACTGTACTCTCTCTATCCTATCTATGCTTACTAATATTGTTAAAAGATAAACTGGACCAATTTAATAGTACTTAAGTACTCTATACTGGGTGAAAGGGACAGCGTACTGCTATCTGATAGGAGGGGTTGCTCAATTAATGAAACCAAACAACTTTCACCAGAAAATTGTTTCTGGCAATGAAAAAAAAAATGGCTTTCTCATACAAATTCACTGACTGAGGTGGTGATTTTGTATGGGAAAGTCAAAAATATTTTTTTTCCTGAAAGAATTTCCTGGTGAAAGTTGTTCAGTTTCGTTGACTGAGCTGAGCATGAGCACCCCTATTAGTTTCTGCTTCCATGCTAGACTGGGAGCGATAGAATAACATAGAATGTACCAGCTGCATCTCCTCCTGGGCATGCTGTTAAATCAGCTAAGGGTCACCAACCCGTCACTTCAGCAATATACAAATCTATCTATAAAAACCCTCAAAACTTGACAGATGTGGCGGAACGACCTTTGTTTGGGTCGTTGACGCTCTGCCTACCCCATTAGGGACACAGGCGTGATTAGTATGTATGTATGTATATATTCTGCATTTTCAAATCCCATCTGCCCTAGGGTTGTCCGAAAAAGATGTTGTTGTCATTGTAAAGTCCTTCTTTGTGCATGTTAACTTTTAAATATAATCAAAGTTTTTTTCTCACAAAGGAGTGGCCTGCATCCTGGACCACCTTCGAGTGGAACACGGGGTGGTCTCCGGAGACCAGATCATCACAGGCACGGACACAGATGACATCTGCGAAGACGACCCTAACATGACCGTTCTAGTTGGATGAATACTGTATGTACATTTTCCACATTAACTACAGGAAGAAAATAAATTTGCTCATTAAAATAAGGGTGTGAAATTACTCATGAAACTGAACAACTTTCCCCAACGAACAAAGATAGAAATATGAAATAGAAAATTGGCCCTCCCAAACAAAATTACTCGAGCCCCTGTATCCTCTTGTATGGAAGGGCAATTTTTTTTGTTTATTTGTATTTCTACCTATATTCCTTAAGGCCCCCTTCTTCCAGTGCTCCCTGTCTCTGTCTTTTTCTTTATGTATAAGGAGTATAGAAAATAGAAGAGTATAGAATATAGAAAACACTTTCGCTCATTTTTACGTTTTTATTTTATATAGAAAAAAATAAGCGCCAAATTATAAATCTATCCATTAATATTCCTGCCAAACCTGATAAGTAAATGAACTGCTAAATTTTCATAAAAATAGCATTCACCCAAGTCTCATAAAACTTAAAATACTCTCAAAATCGATGTTACTTCTGATTTTTTTTTTATTGAGTCAAATGTTAAATATTGTGTTTTTATCCATAAAAGTTACTAGATCAAACGTTTATCTGTACTATATATTTTTTTAGGATTTTAAATAATATGATGATTTCTATGAAAACAACTCGATTTAGAAACATAAATTTCGAAGAAGGGGCCCTTAAGGAAAGTTGTCCAGTTTCGTGGGTAGGTTCACACCCTAAACTTTGGTCAGCATATACTAAGGTGTTGGTTGGTGTACATGAATTATTGTATAATATTCAATTAGGTAATCACTTTTTTTATATGTTGGTATTTCTTGATTTTAGTTATATTTTCAAGACAGTCGGAAAATGAAGTTTTAAAATGTACAACCATTTGCTGTAAATTTAATAATTATCAATTTTTTCAAATCACTAAACTAAATATAAACATCCAATGTTATTTTAAGGCAACACATATTATGAATTTTGAACGCAATACCAATATTTCTTAATAATATGTAGAATATTTAGTAACAGTTAAATAGAGGTTGATTAAGTTTTAGTTTAATTATGCAGAAATAATATTTTATTCTTCGCATTTTATTTACCCATAGTGTGTAGTTAATCTACCTAAAGGCTAATTACTACTAATTCTACAAATTCTTCTACTGCGCTCACCGCTCACCAACCCGCCTGCCAAGCGTGGTGAGTATGGCATATACCCCCTAATTTTGGGGAGGCCTATGTCCAGCAGTGGACTGTTGTGGCTGATGATGAAGGTTAATTTAAGGACATTGACATGTTTCCAAGTTTCCATAGCTAACAATATCCTTGTCAATGCTCGTTCCCTATTTTCGTATAAAACTTATTTTTGACCTTGCTCCTTCACTACTATGAAGAACTTAACTCTGAAAGTTTAATATTTTGACCAGAGTAACACCACAATTTTGTAACCAACTTTTGTGGATAACAGAAACAAAGGATCAGGTAGACAAGGTCGCTTCCGCATTTAATAGAATTTCTTTTTCAAAAATGTATATCAGTAGGCGCCATAGCCATAAAAAGAAGCACACTACACTACCAACTGTACTGTGATGTGTAAGCTATCATATGAAGATAGATTTTATTGGATGATACATTTAAAAAAAGTCGTATGTATATATAACTTTTTAATTCGTATGTATATTTATAGTTAGCTACTTACTGCTCGAATACTTGAGAACATAAAAATACAGATTTCTAATAGCAAAATTAAGTTTTAAAACCAAGCGCACTGCGAAAAAATTAAATAGTATACCTTTAATTATAAAAAATATAAATATTCTTCTACTTACTTACATTGTAAATATTGTGTACCTACTACCTACTTTTGTGTTTTTAAATAAATGTGGGGTTACATCTTAGTCGTTAATGTTTTATTTGTAGAGACCTTTATAACAATTTGTGTTATTTTTTATTATGTTTTTATGATAGAAGAATATTCAGCGTAACACGCTAAGCTAAATATTCTTCTATCTTGTATTAAGGCTTCCCGGAGTGTCGATTACCCATACAAACGTAGTTTTGCTTTTATTCTGAAATAGTACAATCAAATTTAACCAAACTCTGTACACATAATCAAATACATCATAGCTATGTTTCTAATTAGGTTTGGTTTGAAAAATTAAAATTGTTTTCTTTTGTACTTGTGTTAAGTTGCATATAATTATGTGTACAGAGTTAGGTTAAGTTAAAAGCGAAACAACGTTTGTTTGGGATTTCGCTACTCTAGAGACCCTAAAGTGGTGGGTTTATATGTCATAATAAACAAAACTCAGATGTATATTTGTATGACTAGCTTTATTTTTATATAAACATCGAATTACACATCAAAAGGTGAATTCTTATTGCTACACAATAATTTGGCAACTTCTCTAAATACGATGATATAGGTAATTTACTGACACAACCACAATTTATCCGAATATGAGAGGTAGCTTGGTTACATTCAATATTTTGACATTTCTATATTAAATACTAATTTTAAATTCTGCCGCTAACAGATAGGCAGCTGTCAAAGCCATAGTAAACAACAAAAAATACATAGTTTACATTATATATTACATCAAAGTCTGTATTGATCTACCCATTTCGACAGGTAAACTTTCTTAGAACCACATACATTACATATTTGAATTTTGGGAAATTTTATATTAATAATAATAACAAAGACCCTGTGTACGATCCTAGGACGGTTATATCCTCCGTTTTAACAGATCTAGTTACAATCAAGAGAATACAAAATTCTCTTTTTTTTCGTCAAATGTAAAGTTAAATTATAGTAAATATTCTAAAACATAATTACTATATAATAAGTTATCTCAGGAATAGCTTAACTGCCAAATACGTCTCACATCTTTTTTTTCTCATGTCGATAGAATCACGGATAGAATTAAGAAACTTAATTATATATAAGAGGCGTAATTTTTGGTAATATAAAATAATTGCAACTGACACAGAAGTTATACATTGTAAACATTTTTACAAAAAACGTTGTTACATATTTTCTTGACTTCATATTTTAAAAACATTTTGACATAGTAAACATATTACCGTTATCTCTAGTAGAATGAAATTACTGACAAATATTACAACTATTACATATTTATACAAATACATGACACCACTAAAAGTAATCTAATATCAGTAAAGTATACACGATAGAGTTAATTTCATTGTAATTTTTTTTTTTGCAGGACCAGTATTACACATAATAAATAGTAGACTTTAGAAATATTAAGACAGATATACAGTTCCATTATTTATTTTATTTTTTTATAATTTGTACTGCACAATTTTATCTTACTTAAAGCTAAAATAATATCAAACGATATATTTCTCTTTACATTTATTTTTATTTACATTGATATTTTGTTTTAAACATAATTTTATTACAAAATAATTTTGGCATACTGTTTTATTGGGCACATGATGAGGTTTGTTTAGGTATTCTTAAAATAATTTTATTTATTATTATCAGTATTAAATACATTCTAACAACCACATTTTTGTACAATAGTTTATCAAAGTTGTATTATGTTTTATTCTATTCAGCAGATAATGATAGTACAAGGAGTTTTTAATGGGGCACATGCCATAATAAAAAACATAGGTACAGTGCGTCTAAAAATAATAGAAATTAAAAAGTAGCAACATCGTCGTGTCGTCCCTTTCAAACCGCATTTATATGAAAGGAACGACACAATGATGTTGCTACTTACTTTTTAATTTCTATCCTTTTAGACGCACTGTACAGATTAAATTCACATAATTATTTCGTTCGAAATAACAATTTGAATAGAACCTTCTAGTTAACCGGCGGCTTTGGCCCGCAATTATGCATGCTCTGTATGTAGACGACTCTCCCCTTATACGTGTGGAGGGCAGCTTTACACCAGGGTCCTCGAGAGCACCTCCAGCGGATCTTGCCGTTCCGCGCGCAGCCGTTGAAGCGGAACCGGTAGCCGCCCACGTTGATGCCCATCTTGCCTTGCTTGCTCAGGCAGTAGGACGCGAAGCAGTCGAGCCCCGAGCCAATAAGACCCACTGGAAGGAATACTGCGTGTTAGTGGTACTGGTGGTTAATGGGTAATCTAAACAATAAGCGGTACAAATGTTTTATTTCTCGACTGCCACTTAGCCATACTTGTGTGTGTAATTGGGTACTTGACTGGGTAGCTTAAAAAATTCAAAACGTTTATACTTAAAACTAATGGCTAAAAATATTGTGGATTTCATTCATCATAAATGCGAATATAGATTTTAATAATCGAATTAAAAGTATATAAGTTATTGATTTGATTAGTCAATATATACTAAAATGTGACGTCATAATTTACTATTTTCATACAAAAAAGCGTTTTTGACATTTCATAAAAAGTTGCTGATTTGACTAGTTGGAAAGTAGCCAATTGTAGTATGCAATTTTGTGTGCGTAAGCTCGGCATTGTAAACCTGAAGTTACGCACACAAGGGCGAAAAAAATAGTATGGCTTAACTGCAATAAGACAAAACATGTTTAAACATTAAAAATAAGATGTATATACCTGAAGTTGTGCATCTTGACGATAAAAGGTAATGGTACTTATAAGTTAAATTCGGAGTATGTCTTCAAACACATGGATTGAGGTAGCTAAAGATGGGTTTTATTAAAAAAATAAAAAGTGTCATTCACACTATACTACTTATACTATGGCTAAAACATAATTAAAACAAAACTTAAGTAAGACGTGATTACCATAAAACTTAACAAGTCCGTTTTTATTCGGATACTATTAACTTCTTTAGTTTTACATTTTCTTTCATTATTATCTAATTGGGTTGATATTTCTTTCAGTGATCGCCCGTTTCGGCTGGTCGAAGCGCGGCTTCGTGGTCGTCTACGTAGGCGAGCACAAGTTCATAAAACACGAGAGTTACAAGGAGAAGGTCCGGTGGACTTGCAGCAGGAGGATCCGCTTCGGGTGCAAGGCCAACGTCACCACTCACGACACACGCATTGTCAGGTCCTTCCTCGAGCACAACCATTCCTGATATAAGTGCAGTGTTTTCTTTTATATATCGTATAGGTATAATTAAAAGATTGTCTGAGGGCTGAAACTTTCGCCCTTTAGACACTTTTATTTTAGGCCAAAACATGGTATTCTATAACATTCGGTGATATCTCTTATCATTATGGAACATTCCAGAACAGTCTCAAATGTTGTGGAATGTTCTAAAACATCGTATGCTGTTAAAATTGTGGATGTGGCTTTTGCATGTTTGAGAACGCCTTATTATAAATACCGCAGAATATAATTTTTAAACGTCAATATGGTGCAAAATTTGTGTGATGTTTAATGAAACAACTGGGTTCGTTGTCCGTTGGTGGGTAAATGCATAATGTAGCATTACACCCCGGGCAATATGTGGGGACGCGCTTTGGGCAAATAACGCAACGTAATCTGGGGTTTTTGTTGCCTTTTTTTCCATGTTCCGGTTTGTGGAGCATCGGAAAGTGTTTGATAATCTCTGAACCAAAAACAGGGACGTTTGCGAACGTTTTACGATAGCCTTTTCGAGATGCACTTCGCAAAGGCAGGAGTGTCGGTCGTGGTGGTCTATGATTAGCCAGCAGCTCGTGACATAGGTTCATTCGGAAGATGTGGTGATTGGTAGCAACACCCAACTCGTTCAGAAGAATATATGCGTTGGTGATGCTAATATTAAGCAACTTCTTAAAGAACTGTCCATACCAATTAGGTGTACGCTTTCGGCTAACCGCGTACTGGGACATGAGTTGATCTTTTCGATCAATTGCCCCCACTTGGATATTGTAGTCCAATACGATTGCCGGTATATTATCTTCAGATAAAGCGATACCATGGTATGTGGAGATAATGGAAATGCGATTTTTGTCTCGCCACACCAAGATATCGACGTCGCCACTTGTACATCCCGAAACTTCTCCCAGGTACATCTGATCTTTTTCTAAATATTTCAGTTCGTCCGGAACAAACTGTCTGTTTGTCCGTAAAGTTCCAGCACAATCCAAACCCATACTTTTGAGTTGCCTGGCTAAGGCTGGGGTATTGTAGAAGTTGCTCATCCAGACAGTCCTATGGGAATTTTCCAGCCCTTCCAACATTTTAAACACTAGTTCTGATGTTTTTATCTCTAATGGATTCTGAATTTGATAGGCATAGTCTGATCCTGTGCTCAATTCGATTCGCCACAAATAACCATTTTTCGAGTCGCATAGTTCCGCTGTCCGGACACTAATATTAGTGTCCTTCTTTTTTGTGTCTTTCCTCAAATTATCAATAACTATGTTTTTACTTAAATTGTACAAGGCTTGGAACTTAGCATTTAAGTGACTTACGACAGGCCGTATTTTTTCAATTTTCACCTCCGGATCAGAGAGACGACTATTAGAAAGCAGATTCTGCACCTCTTCATCATCTCGAAAGTGTAGAAATTTGTTAATAAGTAAGAATCTATTACGAGATATATACTGACCAAAATTAGGTGTGTCTGTTGCAGAGCCTGTATCGCTCCAATATTCTGCTAATCTAGTCTTATAGCTTAAACTCATTGCCATTATTACACCAAAGTACACAAAGAGTTCATTCACTGTAGTGGGACACCACTCCTTTAACGTAGAATGTGGCGCCATATTTGCATTATTTTTCTTTTCTGCAAGAATTAAAGCTGCGTATTTATTCGTTTCTGCCACAAGTAACGCCATTATATCTTCGTCCCAAATGGCTGTAAAGGCTTCGTAAGGTGATCCAAACAGTTGGGTAGGTCCGGAGAAAATATCTGTGAACTGTTCTTGCCGTGATGAATCAGGCACATCGGGGAAGCACTGCCAGTCAAACTCAAACAGGTGTCTCGGGGCTAGAGTTTCTTCTTCGTTGGTGATTTTATAAGATATTGGTTGCTTCTCGTTGCGTTTAGGAACGATATCTTCAACGTAAGTGCCGTCGAGGGGTATCTGTCGCCGCGGGATGCTGGGGGAGTCGTCATCATCATCTTCTTCGTCGTCGCCACCTGAGCACAAGAGTTATAGAATCAACATATTATAAAACTATTAATGAAGCGCACTTTGCAATGTAAATCATGTTTAGTTTGTATCCAAAATTATAATACTAATTATCTACTTTTACTTGTAAGTACTATTTAGCTATTACTTTATCCTTATGAGTTAATGAAGTTTTTATATATTTTTAATTAAGTATTTGTTCTTAAAGACACTGTATGTATTATTTGACGAAATAGTCATTCCACGAATAAGTAGTTATAAATTCCATTCAGTGTCCCTCCCTAAACATACTTGTTTCTTAAAAGTGCCTTAAAGTGCATGTAGCTGTTATATAAAAAAATAAGACAGTGATTTATAGATTGTTTTACTGTTTATAATACTTCTGAAATGTATTTTTATAATAAACATATATGAATGTTTAATATCTTTTATTTATCTTATCACGAATCATAAGCCTATAATATTGCTGTATAATCTATATAGAAGTTAATAAAACCTAATTATTTGGTTAACCAGGTAGATGTTATTACAATACAAACAGCAGCAATAATTTTCAAACAGGAGAAGGTCCGGTGGACTTGCAGCAGGAGGATCCGCTTCGGGTGCAAGGCCAACGTCACCACTCACGACACACGCATCGTCAGGTCCTTCCTCGAGCACAACCATTCCTGATATAAGTGCAGTGTTTTCTTTTATATATCGAATAGGTATAATTAAAAGATTGTCTGAGGGCTGAAACTTTCGCCCTCCAGACACTTTTATTATAGGCCAAAACATGGTATTCTATAACATTCGGTGATATCTCTTATCATTATGGAACATTCCAGAACAGTCTCAAATGTTGTGGAATGTTCTAAAACATCGTGTGGTGTTAAAATTGTGGATGTGGCTTTTGCATGTTTATGAACGCCTTATACCGCAGCATATAATATGTAGACGTCAATATGGTGCAAAATTTGTGTGATGTTTAATGAAACAACTGGGTTCGTTGTCCGTAGGTGGGTAAATGCATAATGTAGCATTACACCCCGGGCAATATGTGGGGACGCGCTTTGGGCAAATAACGCAACGTAATTTGGGGTTTTTGTTGCCTTTTTTTCCATGTTCCGGTTTGTGGAGCATCGGAAAGTGTTCGATAATCTCTGAACCAAAAATAGGGACGTTTGCGAACGTTTTACGATAGCCTTTTCGAGATGCTCTCCGCAAAGGCAGGAGTGTCGGTCGTGGTGGTCTATGTTTAGTCAGCAGCTCGTTACATAGGGTCCTTCGGAAGATGTGGTGATTGGTAGCAACCTCCGAGTCGTTCAGAAGAATATATGCGTTGGTGATGCTGAGGTTAAGCAACTTCTTAAAGAACTTTCCATACCAATTAGGTGTACGCTTTCGGCTAACCGTGTACTGGGACATGAGTTGATCTTTTCGATCAATTGCCCCCATCTGGACATTATAGTCCAATACGATTGCCGGTATATTATCTTCAGATAGAGCGATACCATGGTATGTGGAGATAATGGGAATGCGATTTTTGTCTCGCCACACCAAGATATCGACGTCGCCACTTGTACATCCCGAAACTTCTCCCAGGTACATCTGATCTTTTTCTAAATATTTCAGTTCGTCCGGAACAAACTGTCTGTTTGTCCGTAAAGTACCAGCACAATCCAAACCCATACTTTTGAGTTGCCTGGCTAAGGCTGGGGTATTGTAGAAGTTGCTCATCCAGACAGTCCTATGGGAATTTTTCAGCCCTTCCAGCATTTTAAACACTAGTTCTGAAGTTTTTATCTCTAATGGATTCTGAATTTGATAGGCATAGTCTGATCCTGTGCTCAATTCGATTCGCCACAAATAACCATTTTTCGAGTCGCATAGTTCCGCTGTCCGGACACTAATATTAGTGACCTTCTTTTTTGTGTCTTTCCTCAAATTATCAATAACTATGTTTTTACTTAAATTGTACAAGGCTTGGAACTTAGCATTTAAGTGACTTACGACAGGCCGTATTTTTTCAATTTTCACCTCCGGATCAGAGAGACGACTATTAGAAAGCAGATTCTGCACCTCTTCATCATCTCGAAAGTGTAGAAATTTGTTAATAAGTAAGAATCTATTACGAGATATATACTGACCAAAATTAGGTGTGTCTGTTGCAGAGCCTGTATCGCTCCAATACTCCTCTACTCTAGTTTTATAGCTTAAACTCATAGCCATTATAACACCAAAGTACACAAAAAGCTCATCTACTGTGGTATCTCGCCACCTCAGTAACCTAGAATGTCGCGCCAAATTTGCATTAGATTTTATTTCCGCAACCATTAAAGCCGCGTGTTTATTTGTTTCTGCCACAAGTAACGCCATTATCTCTTCGTCCCAAATGGCTGTAAAGGCTTCGTAAGGTGATCCAAACAGTTGGGTAGGTCCGGAGAAAATATCTGTGAACTGTTCTTGCCGTGATGAATCAGGCACATCGGGGAAGCACTGCCAGTCAAATTCAAACAGGTGTCTCGGGGCTAGAGTTTCTTCTTCGTTGGTGATTTTATAAGATATTGGTTGCTTCTCGTTGCGTTTAGGAACGATATCTTCAACGTAAGTGCCGTCGAGGGGTATCTGTCGCCGCGGGATGCTGGGGGAGTCGTCATCATCATCTTCTTCGTCGTCGCCACCTGAGCACAAGAGTTATAGAATCAACATATTATAAAACTATTAATGAAGTGCACTTTGCAATGTATAGGTAAATCATGTTTAGTTTGTATCCAAAATTATAATACTAATTATCTACTTTTACTTGTAAGAACTATTTAGCTATTGCTTTATCCTTATGAGTTAATGAAGTTTTTATATATTTTTAATGAAGTATTTGTTCTTAAAGACACTGAATGTATTATTTGACGAAATAGTCATTCCACGAATAAGTAGTTATAAATTCCATTCAGTGTCCCTCCCTAAATATACTTGTTTCTTAAAAGTGCCTTAAAGTGCATGTAGCTGTTATTTAAAAAATAAGACTCTGATTTATAGAATTACTTCTGAAATATATTTTAATAATAAACATGTATGAATGTTTAATATCTTTTATTTATCTTATCACGAATCACAAGCATATAATATTGCTGTATAATCTATATAGAAGTTAATAAAACCTAATTATTTGGTTAACCAGGTAGATGTTATTGCTAAGGGCATGAATATGTAGTTATTAAAATAAAATATATGGTAAAACTTTGAATAAAACTACACAGACCGCAGTAGCTATTCCACATTTTAGTTAATTTATGAAAGTTCTTTAGTAAACCAGTTTTATTACACTTTTCTATTTTGCAACATAACTGATTAAATTAAATACGGAAACATTAAGTGTGAGACTGAGTTTAGGTGCAGCTGATGCTAACATGTTGGTGAAATCCTGAGAAGGCTATTAGCATTTTAATAACTGGGGGGCAAAAGTTTGATGTTCTTCCGATGTCGTTTTGCTGTAACTTTTTATAAACTTGTTGGAATAAATTCTAATGAATTAAATAAACATTGCACAAGCAGAACCAAATTATACATTAATAATTTGGTTCTGCTTGTGCAATGTTTATTTAATTCATTAGAATTTATTCCAACAAGTTTTTTTTTTTTTTTACTTGGAATGGGTTGGCTCTTGACTCTAGACACAAAGGTCAGCAATGACCGTGACAGAGTCGACGATGTAGCGAGCTAACCCAGAAGACACCTGTTAAGGCACTGGTAGTCTCACGCACCGACGAAAAAAAAAAGACGGAACACAGCAAGCTCTTTGGCGCCGGATTCCGGTGAGAGGGTGGTCGCGAGCCAGACGGCCCCTTGCGGAGCCTACCAACAAAGCGTTGATGGGATCATTCAGCCGGATTTATTCACAGGCAAGCCTGTGTTGCCGTTTCCCGTTGTGGACCACTAGGAGGTAGATCCCATCCCACCCCAAAAATCACCAAAAGTTTAGAGAATTATATCGGCCAAGCGGCCTCGGCCAGAGTTGACACAAATAAGGGCGCAATGAATTTTTTGTCACTCTTGCCAGAACTTCGGGCGACAGGTTCTCGCATTCCTAGCGGACTCTGCGGCTTGTTGACATTAATCTAAAATAAAAAAAAAAAAAGAAGAAGCCTGGAACGGTTAAATCGGGTGATCTGGCCACCAAAACGAGAGAAAAATTGATCCTGAAATAGATTAATCGACTCTCGCGGAGGCTACTTAGCCGATATAATTTAATCGATTTGATGGAATACATTATAATTGATTCAATTTAAAAAAATCTCAAGCTGAGCCAATTTATATTATTTAATAAAAAATATAGCAAAAGAACATCGAGTGATTTGATTACTTTTGCCCCACCTAACGGGTGTATACGTAGAAAGATTTGATAATTCGAATCAGTCATCTAGGGATTTTGCGAAAACACGGATAATTAGACAAGGGCAAAAACATTGTATCTTACCGGAAAAAGGTTGCGAAAAACCTAATTGTAATCTTGTTCTGATTGGTTAAATAACATTCGTTAATGATTGACATTTGAAACATCAACCAATCAGAAGAGGTCTCGTTATGGGCGCTCCGACTGGACAATCAGAGTTCTTACTTCATAACAGTCAACGTTCTGTCAACTTTTGTCTAATTATCCGAATTTTCGCAAATAATCGAATTATCAATAATCCTATCCTACGACATATACAAACAGCAGCAATAATTTTCAAACGTCGATATGTGCAAAATTTGTATGATGTTTAATGAAACAACAAAGTTCGTCATCCGTTAACGGGTAAATGCACAAGGTAGCATTACATCCCGGGCAATATGTGGAAATGCGCCTATGACAAACTACACATGTCAGTCTACGGTGGCAATTATTACCTGGATACGGTTTGTAGAGCTTAGGAAAGTGTTCGATAATCTCTGGACCAAAAATAGGGACGACTGTGTTGGTTTTATGTTTGCGTTTTTGAGTTATACACCGCAAAGGCAGGAGTGTAGGCCTTGGTGGCCTATGTTTTGCTAGTAACTCGTTACATAAGGACATTCGGAAATTGTAGTGTCTAATAGCACCACCCGACTCTTCCAAAAGAATGTTCGCGTTGGTGATGCTGAGGTTAAGCAGCTTCTTAAAGAACTTTCCACACCAAGAATGTGAACGCTTTCGGCTGACCGTGTACTGGGACATGAGCTGATCTTTTCGATCAATTGCCCCCATCTGGATATTGTAGTCCAATACGACTGCCGGTATATTCTCTTTAGAAAGTGCGATACCATGGTATGTGGAGATAATGGGAATGCGATTTTTGTCTCGCCACACCAAGATATCGACGTCGCCACTTGTACATCCCGAAACTTCTCCCAGGTACATCTGATCTTTTTCTAAATATTTCAGTTCGTCCGGAACAAACTGTCTGTTTGTCCGTAAAGTACCAGCACAATCCAAACCCATACTTTTGAGTTGCCTGGCTAAGGCTGGGGTATTGTAGAAGTTGCTCATCCAGACAGTCCTATGGGAATTTTCCAGCCCTTCCAGCATTTTAAACACTAGTTCTGAAGTTTTTATCTCTAATGGATTCTGAATTTCATAGGCATGGTCGGAACCTGTGCTCATTTCGATACGCCACAAATAGCCATTTTTCGAGTCGCATAGTTCCGATGTACGGACACCAATGTTAGTGACCTTCTTTTTCGTGTCTTTCCTCAAATTATCTATAACAATGTTTTTGCTTAAATTGTACAAGGCTTGGAACTTTGCATTTAAATGACTCACGACAGGCCGTATTTTTTCAATGTTTACCTCCGGATCAGTAAGGTGATTATTAGCGAGCAGAGTCTGCACCTCTTCATCATCTCGATAGTGAAGACATTTGTTAATAAGAATAAATCTATTATAAGAGATATACTGGCCAAAATTAGGTGTGTCTGTTGCAGAGCCTGTATCGCTCCAATACTCCTCTAGTCTAGTTTTATAGCTTAAACTCATAGCCATTATAACACCAAAGTACACAAAAAGCTCATCTACTGTGGTATCTCGCCACTCCAGTAACCTACAACGTCGCGCCAAATTTGCATTAGATTTTTTTTCCGCAACCATTAAAGCCGCGTGTTTATTTGTTTCTGCCACAAGTAACGCCATTATCTCTTCGTCCCAAATGGCTGTAAAGGCTTCGTAAGGTGATCCAAACAGTTGGGTAGGTCCGGAGAAAATATCTTTGAACTGTTCTTGCCGTGATGAATCAGGCACATCGGGGAAGCACTGCCAGTCAAACTCAAACAGATGTCTCGGGGCTAGAGTTTCTTCTTCGTTGGTGATTTTATAAGATATTGGTTGCTTCTCGTTGCGTTTAGGAATGATATCTTCAACGTAAGTGCCGTCGAGGGGTATCTGTCGCCGCGGGATGCTGGGGGCGTCGTCATCGTCATCATCGCTACCTGTGCACAACATTTTATAATAAATATTTATGAAGTGCACATTTCAAATTATTATCATTTTGTAGGTTTGTCTCAAAATCACAAAATTAATATCTTTACACGGGCACTCACTTGCGATTTTTGTAAGATATTATTTATTATGTCTTACTTATGGTTTAAATAATTTAATCACAAAACTATTTACTTGACTTCTACTTATAAACTACTACTTGTTATATTTAGTTGTTGCTCTAAGTTACTTCCTGTATTAATATTGTACAAGTAATGCATGACCATGAGGGTTTCTCAATTAGAATCTATCCTATGACCACTTTCTAGTATACAAATTTTGTGTAGGTAATTTCGGAACAGAAAAGAAGAAATGCAATTAACGGATTAAAAAATCATAACCCTTTCCTTGACAATCGGGTAATAAATACGACAGAATAAAGAAAAACACTGACTACCCTTATAAGTTTTAATTTAATTCATCCTCTACGATAAGTACAATAATAATATAATAACATAAAAATAATAATTATAATTATTACATGATTTCATAGAACTTATAGATTTACATCCTAAAAAACTATTAAAATATAAACATCCTAGAAATTGCAGACCATTTGCTACGTATTTAAGTAGATACAACCCACGTACACATATTTTACCATGGCTAGAAATGGTAACGATCGATCTTTCAATATTATAAATAATTCTTACATTTACAACATAATCTAACAAAAGCCTATTGCTTTATTACAAACACTGATTGCACGATACACCCCAAATAGTAATCTTATTTTTATTTATTTCAACAAATTACATTACAATAAATGTTTAATATTTGAGGAAAAATCAAACAACAGTATGTAATAATATATTTGTTTAGGATTATTATATTTTTGTTCTTATAAAATTAAGTATATCGTTGACACTTTAATTTTCTTATACCATGACTTTAATTTATATTATCATAATGAGCTTGGAAGATCATAAATTACTACCTACATTCAGAATACCGACGGTTGCGGTCATTGACCTGAGTCGCGTATTTTTTGTTACTGTTCGAATTTAAACTGTGGTTAAAACATTTATTTACCTATATACACTTCTTTAACAACAAGTAAATATTAGTAAGGAAAATGCTCAAATGACCGCTATTGGGATCTCTAAAAACCTACGTAGAAAAAAAATTTGACTAGATTTACAAATCACATATTATTCTGTAGTGACAGAGACTTCACAGAGTGCCATGACGTCTGTTTCTTCAGGGCCGATCCAGCCAGGAGGGACCAAGTACCCGCTGGTCCCCGGCTCGTGGTTGTGGACGTCCGGTTCGTCAGGACCACTCAAGGCACGAGGGACCAAGTACCCGCTGGTCCCCTGCCCGTGCTTGTGGACGTCCGGTTCGTCAGGACCGCTCAAGGCACGAGGGACCAAGTACCCGCTGGTTTCCGGCCCGTGGTTCTGGACGTCAGGTTCGTCAGGACCGCTCAAGGCACGAGGGACCATGTAACCGCTTGTCCCCGGCCCATGGTTCTGGACGTCCGGTTCTTCAGGACCGCTCAAGGCACGAGGGACCAAGTACCCGCTGGTCCCCGGCCCGTGGCTGTGTAAGTCCGTTTCGTCAGGGTTGATCAAGCCAGAAGGGACCAAGTACCCGCTGGCCCCCGGCCCGTGGTTGTGGACGTCCTTGAGCTTGACGATTAGGTTGCCGCTGGTGATAGCGATTGCGCGGCACTTGGCGAACGACTTGCAGCAGCGCCAACGGACGCGCCCGCGCCGACTGACGTAGTGCCGCATGAAACGGTTGTCGCCGATCATCAGGCAGTTACGCCCGTTCATTTCCATGAAGGCTGCTTTTCGGTTACCTGAAAACACATACTTGGTTAAGATTTGTTGGTATGATTTGTATCAAAATCCGAAGATGACGGTAATTAAATTAGTTATATTATAAGTTAATCAGAAAATTACTATAAAAATATAAAAAAGGAAAAAGAAAATTTAACGATAGTGTTGCTATTAAGTAACGTTTATTAAGGAAAATCGATTTAAGCACTTCGACAAAATACTAATTCAAAATTAGAAACCTATTCTACAATTTGTTACATATAAATTATTTAGTGTGACATTATAAAAAAATATGGTAAACCTTATGTTATGTGGAAGTAAGTATTGGGCACTTTTTGGTTATTTTTTTTTGTAATTGTTATATCAATCAAATATTTTTATGGAAGCTTTTACTTTTACATTCGATGCGAATCTGGCAATTTCCAATTTCTTATCTCTAGGTGCATATTAAAACCTAAACTACTTATAATAACATGAATATTAATAAAACAACTACACACAAAAGAATATGCTACAGGGAGACCAAAGTAAAACATTTTTTTCTAATCTTTGTTCGCATTTAGAAATTTAGCAATGTCTTCTATTGTTTCAGCAATATTAGAATTTTCATTTTCTTCGTGTTTATCATCACACGTTTTCTCTTTATCATCACACTGTTTACCATTATCGGTACATTCTACCTCTTTATCCACCAAATTTTTACCCGTATCAAAAGAGTTGTTATGTGTATCTTCACAGTTGTCTTCTATACCAACACAATTTTCTCTTTTATCATCATTGTCTTTATTATCTGTGTCTAAAGTGGGCACTGGAATGAGTGGTGCCGTTTCCTTCTCAGAATCTGACGTGTCAGTGGCATGGCCACCAGCATTACAAGGAGTGCAAAAATCAATCTTTTCTGCAGAAATTGCAACTTCATCTACTGGTTTAGGTGTTCTTGAGGGCGGAGGAGGTAGAGCTATAACTGGTACAGGCACAGCACACATCATAGGTTCGTCGTTATTAGGAATTTTATCATTAATAGGTAGAGCGTCATTTGTAAGAGGATCTTTTCCGGCCTTTGTTGGGTCATTATCTTCGTTAGAAGCCTGTGATGGTGAAGTGTAATGGAAGTTTTGTATCACAGAGGGTTGAGATCTTCTTTCCAGTTCTAATTCTTCACCATCTGAAAGTATTTCTATAGGAGCTTCATCTCTCACTACTTCAATCACGTCGTCATCGGAGTTTTCTGCTTGTTGGTCCGTATTTGGTGCTTGTGATGTCACTCCCGATATAAGCAAGTTCATGCCTCCGGCCAGCGGATCTGAAATAAAATAAAGTTCAATTACCAAGTTCAAACAGATAAATGAATATTACCTTATGTGTAACTTCATCTACATAACGCTACTTATGACAGTTGTAAGCGTAGAATTAACTAACAATTTGCTGATCTATGCAAAAGAATACTACTATGACCATCTTTTTACGTACCTATGTTGATCAGCCAAAAATTACATGCACGTATCATTTATAGTACACCCACCTTCAAAGCTTCATCAGTATCTTTGGACAAAATAAGGTACATCGTTTATATAATGAAAATTAATATATTACTCGTTTTTAACAATTCTCTGCCTGCGAATCACGAACGTCGTTCTTTAAAAAAAATGTTTTTTATAAATACATAAATACACAACGTCGTATGAAATCGGTGGAAATAAGCAAATAATACAAATCTTTCTGAACGAAGACTACAAGAAGAAATTTGTCGAATAAAAATAATGGCTCATTTTCGGGAAAAGTACCTAATGTACTTTCATTTTATAACTAAACAATCTTACAAAGTGAATACCGATTTAAGGTGTGTTAAAACATTATTTTTAAAGGCAATCTGTTTATTATTGATAGAGGCAGCCAATAATTCGATAATAACAGTGGGTCTAGTATAGTTGATATATCAATGATGGCTATGCTGCCCAAGGACATAAATTTTCTGGTTGATGATCCTGACGTTGCATTTGCAAGAGTAGACCAGTCGCTTGGTGCACCTCCAATAGCTGCGACCTTCACGCCCGTACTCCCGGTGGAAGCGGTGGCTCCCTAGTAAGAGGATCTGTCCACCTCTATACGTCGTCAGGATTTGGCCGTTAAGGTCTGAAGATTTTTAGTCAGATAAGTTTATTATTATTATTATTATTATTATTTAATAGCAGGCAGGCAGTTGAGACAACTGATAGTTGCCTGTATCCAGTTATTCATTGTTGGTTTTCTTATCATCAGTTTATTTCTTTTAATTTATCAATTTTGTTTTTAAATTGGTTTGTGGATTTAGCATTAACAACGTCTTCTGGCAATTTGTTTCAAGCCTCCACCACCCTGTTGCTCAAGAAGTGCCTTCTTGGGTTGTTATTTGCTCTAGTCTTGGATAGTTTAAAATTGTGGCCCCTTAAAAAGTCCCTTTAAAAGGCCCCTTAAGTTTACTAGTAAGATATAAATTGCTCGACGTTAACAATCTAACTGTCAACTGGACTTACAAAAATACATACCTCAGAAAATAATCCATGTGACATATAACTAAGTTCTAAGTTACACAACAAAGAGTATATTAATAAATCAAATAATTTCTTATTTGTTCCACACTATTTTTTTATACCACATACATCAGCGTATTCAAAAGCAAATCGTCCCAAATCGTTTATGGTGACTACAGAAAACTTGTCAGCGATTTTTCTACAGTGACTTGCTAGTTATTCTTCTTGATCTTTAGTGAAAGTTGGTTTGAAGCGTCCAAGAGAAACGGGTACATAGTTTTTCTTCAATCTGCTCCTCAAAGTCGCCTCGCGAATACAAACTTCTTTAGCAGCTCGCCTCCTACTTTTACCTTGTTCCATTAGTTTCAGGGCTCTTTTTATTTGATCTTCTGATATCACTTTCCTGTTGGAATTCTTTCTAATGTATCGACTTGTTCTTCCTCTTGAAACTATACAATTAATAAAACTTGACCCTTTGATTCATTTATATGAATCCGATATTTATATGTTCATTTATATTGCTAGCCATAGCCATGACCGGGTCTATTTTATTAATTATTTTCAGTAATTTAAACGACAATTTGGAAAAAAAAATCTTCTATTTGCAATAAAAAAGTTTGATAATAATAATAAAAATGTATAATAATATTTTAAAACATTCAAATTATCTACAGAAATGTATATGGATGATTTACGGTTTAATCTCATCATATCGTCATCCTAGAATTCCATGCCACGCACGAGTCACTTCATATCTAATTCACATCCGATGTGGATTATGGTTGTGTTCTCCAATGACGTGAAGGACCTCATCCCCCAGGGTCACGACCTTGACCTTGCACGGGTTCATATCGTAGTACCTGGTGCAGCCCCAGGTGACCTTGGGCATCGACCCCTGACCTCTCGACACACTGCGCTTGTTGAAGAAGTGCTTTTGGTACTTAAGCACCCGCCCGCCCCTCTGCGACACTACATACGAAATATGGTTGTCATCTGAAAATATTACTCCGGGTATGATTGTAGCGAACACATATTTAAATATATTTTAGTTCTCCTTCTTTTAACGTACACCTGTCACTGCATAAAAGAAATAAGATATAATACAACTGACTTTATGTAGATATTTGTAAATTTTAGCGAAAGAAACCTAAACTTGTGTTAATTCAGAAAATATGCGAGATGGTCTCATCAGAGAAAATTTCCACGCTACAAAATAATTTCTATTTATAAAATGATCGATCAGAAAAGGGACTTTAGGAAAATAAAATAAGTGTTTAAAAACACTTGAAATTTATTTATTTCAGTATCAATTTGGTGTCACCATCATCTTTGATCATTTGATCTACTCGTATTTCACATCCGAAATTATTAAATCGTGTAGTCGTGTAGTGGATGTGGTCGCAATTCAAATCCCACCGATTTCTAATGTGTTTTTCGGTTTCCGAATTTCATATTAGGTACTTACGTTTATTCGAATTCAACTCTTTTATAATGAGGAAACCTGCACGCACACATCTGCGAAGAAATTCTTGGTTGTGTTTGAAGACGACCGGTCGAATGGTCGATTATGACCTAATATTCACACCAATTCAGGGTAGTAGGCTCATGCCCCTCGATAGGGACGTGTGTGAACTGTGACGATGATGACATTCGAAATGGGAGATGGTTGTGTTCTCCAACGACTTGAATGACCTCGTCGCCCAAGGTCACGACCTTGACCCTACAAGGGTTGATGTCGTAGTACCTGGTGCACTTCCAGGTGACCTTGGGCTCCGACTCTGACCCGAAAGCCCTCGACTCGCCGCGCTTGTTGAAGTAGTGATTCTGGTAACAGAGAACCCGACCTCCCCTCTGCGATACTACATATGAAATACGGTTTTCATCTGGAATAGTGAAGATGAATACTTTTAATAATCCTCAAATAAACTTTATTACTAGACAAACATCACAGTAAACTTTTGTTTGCATAAAATATAATTACCTATTATATTAATATGATATAGGTGCAGAAGTGATTTGTGTTAAATGGAATGAAGCTTTTAATTTTTATTCGACAATTTGGACAATTTTTAAATTCATCTTAAAATATACTCGATACTTTATTAAATTACTAAAAGAAATAAATAAGACAGTAATGTGAATACAGCTGTTGGATTTACGTAAAAACCTTCAACAAAAGAACTAACTATGTTTCTCTTTTATCGCGTCCGATATAGTAATCGGTATGAGTATATGTCATTATATTTCGTATTTTGCACATAGCATCTAGAAAAAGAACTTCAATTAATTCAACCGGTATCAGCAAAATTTTTCTATACTTTACAGTGTCATAACTCATTCATAAGGTAAGTATGTTAAAAGCGAAAAAAGTGGTGCTCCATTTATGAAAGAAGTTTTTTATTTGTAGTGCATGATTTAAATGTTATTTTAGTGTGTAAAATGTAAAAAAAAAAACTATCCTTTATTGTCGTGGAGCTTCTTCTTGTCTTGACATTTTGGACACAGCTTGAGGAAACTGACAACCGCCACAGTTGGCACTATTATGAATTGAGATTTTAAAACACTAATCATTTTGTCACGTCTTCCGTGTCCGGTTTTTTTATGTATTTCCAAAAGAATGTCATAATATTCCTCAGATGGTACCACTTTTATAAAATAATCTGAATTAGATTTCCGTTTTAAAACTAAAATCTTTTCACCTGATACTAGCATCACGTCATACCGCCTATCATAATAGTAGAGTTTTTTATTCCATTTTCTATTCTCCACTGGCTCTCTTTTAAATTCTTCAAGATAACTGATCACTTCGCGTATTCTATCTCTAGTCCACTCTGGTTTGTTCAGTCTATTGTTATATATTTGACGAAGATCGTCCTCAAAAAGTATTCTTGAAATATTTTCTTCTTCGGTGTACGTACTCGTAGTTGCATTAAAGTTAAAACATTCTGTAACGACATAAATCAAATTTATATCTATTTATAGTTATGATACAATTACTAATACAGTAGCTGCCATGTCAATTTATATCTTTGAGATTTATTCCACTCTAGTAAAGATATCTTAACTAATTAATTATACGTATATTAAATATTTATCCATTTATAGGTACCAAGAAAAGACAGAATACTTTATTGTATATTCCTTTTAAATATGAGAAAAAAACAAATCATTAATAATTTTAGAAACAAAATAGATAAGCAAGAATACTTTTTATTAACTGATTTATCCTAATCTTTATAAAAAATTGTTACGCAGATACATTTTTGAAGGCTTATTTTGTTGACATTTCGTACACAACTTGAGGAATGTGTTAACTACCGTTCTAGATATCAGTAAACATTTGTTTTTCAATAAAGTAGACATTTTGTCGCGCCCCCCGTGCCCAGTTCTTTTATGGACTTCCCAAAGAATGTCGTAATATTCCTCAAATGGCACTACTTTTGTTAAAGAATCGGACAGAGATTTCCGCTTCAAAACTAAAATCTTTTCACCTGATTCTTGCATTACGTCATACCGCCTTACATAATAATGGTGTTTTTGATTTCTTATTCCTGTCTCACCTGACGCTGTTGTATAATTTTCAATATAACTGATCACTTCACGTATCCTTTTTCTAGACCACTCGGGTTTGTTCAGTGGTCTTTGGCTGAATATTTGACGAAGTTCTTCCTCAAAACGTTTTCTTGAAATAATTTCTTCATCGCTGTCTGTAGTTGCATTAATCCTAAACAAATCTGTAGCGACAAAAAAGAAAAAATACCAATTTTATGATAGGATAGTCCAAGTAAAAGATACAGTCAACTCTAGTCAGCAGTGGTCTAGTAGTCTGAGCCTCGGCTTCCCGATCCAGAATTCGTAGGTTCAATTCCCACGGAGGTTTATGAGATGAGATTTCCCCGCTTTGGTAAGGATTGTCCTTAATTACCTATACATATAGTTATTAATAAATATGTACTAATATCTAAGTATAGGTAGCTACTAAGAAAAGACAGTAAGTACTTTTTCTTTATTCATCTATTTTATCGTCATCGTCTATAAAAAATATGGTTACAGAGTCATTTTTTGGAGGCTTATTTTGTTGACATTTTAGACACAGCTTAGCGAAAATGTCAACCACACCTCTAGGCACCAGTAAGCATTTTTTTTTCAAAACATTGTACATTTTGTTGCGTCCTCCATGTCCGGTTCTTTTATGGATTTTCAAAAGAATGTCATAATATTCCTCGGATGGCACCACCTTGATTAAAGAATCGGTCAGAGATTTCCGTTTTAAAACCAAAACCTTTTCACCTGATTTTTGTTTAATAACGTCATACCGCCTTACGTAGTAATAACACTGTCTTGGATTTTTTATTCCTGTATTCCCTGGCGTGGTTGTATAATTTTCTATATAACTGATCACTTCGCGTATTCTATCTGCTGTCCACTCAGGTTTGCCCAGTCTATTGCTATATATTTGACGAAGTCCCTCCTCAAAACATTTTCTTGAAATAATTTCTGCATCGGTGGACGTAGTTGCTTTACAGCTCAACCATTCTGTAACGACATTCATACTTATAATTTTAATAAATATGAGAAGTAAGAAATTAAAATTTAGCCACGGGCAGGGTTTAATTAATGAAATTTTAAATTCTTACTCCTCATATTTATGAAATAAAAATAGCACTGTGGATGCGAAAATCCTCAAAAATATATAATTTTAATATTTTTTTACATTATCCAGACAGGGTTATACATTTTACCCCCGGAAATATATTGAACACAGACAATCAAAAATGACTAAATTATAAATTAGATTGTTATTTTGAATGGGATATTCCTGCGATAATGTTTATTTGAGGTAACAATAAATTTAATCACGGTTATAATTCCGTTCAAAATAATGCTCTAATTGAAATGAACAACCGAAAAAATCTCATAACTTATATTAAAGTAAATGATAAATACACAACCTTCTGCAAAATTTGCTTTATTATCATTTCATTTAATTATACAGAAATGCGCTTATAATTTAAAATACTGACATAACGCGGCATCTGGTAGGGATGATAGCCGCTGGTAAGTTCTATTTATCGCTTCCAATACATCGTGGAAATAATCTTCATTCAATGGTTGTGTTCTCCACTTATATTGACGACTTCGTTTCCTAACATCTCAACCTTGACTTTACACGGATCGGCGTAGTAATATCTGTTGCAGATCCAACTTGTTTTAGTGCCACCACCAGCAGTGCTCCGCTTGTTAAACGTGTAGTCGTCAACATGCAGAACCTTGCCGCCTCTCCGAGATGCCGTGAAGTAAATTGTTGGGCCTGAGAAAATTTCCAATAAGTTATGACATGATGCTACAAAAGATAGTAAAATATTTAGCAAGTGAGAAGTTAAGAGCTCTATCAATTAACATGTGATGTGCGCCACAATGTTTTCGTCGTTATATCTCGTGCGTTCAGTTTAAAATTTATAAACGATAAATATAACTTTTAAATGATTCTGTACGAATCATTCGTTAAATCCGAGTCCAAGAAGAAAACAATAAATGAGTTCCACGGGATTGATTGTAAATTTAATTTTAGTGTTAGTAATAATAATACTATAAGTACCTACGAATAGCATAGATAAGAAAGAGTCTGCGTCGCCACAATATAGGTTTTTCTTTTATTCTACTAACTTAAAGACAGAAAATTATCAGATCCCAAATACCATGGACCCTAATGATTGTGCTCTCCACGTATACTAATAATTTCGTCCTCTAACATATGCACAAGAACCTTGCAAGGGGTGGGACCGGGTCCAAAATACCTAGTACAGACCCAGGAGGTTCTAGACCCAGCAGCGGACGTGCCGCGCTTGTTGAAGGTGTAACTTCCGATGTGGAGGATAGTGCCGCCTCTTTGGGATTTGCTGAAGAAGGCCTTTAAGCCTGAAAGAGTTATTATAAAGCATATCATTAACCAATATAATAGAAATCAGAAATGGTTAGAATGTGGATTGAATGAGTATGTACGCATTTTTACTTTTACTGCAACAAGCACAAACACAGTTGTCCACACCGATTATTATTTTCCATCTTAGGCACCATTAAATTTATCTTTTTAAACACAACAAATTATAGGGTGACTACGGGTTGAAGAAGAAGAAGAAACAAAAGAAATTATTTAAAAATTATCTAATTTATACTAGCCCTTAGTTGTAATTGGTAACTTCTGAAGTCCATACTTTACTCAGAGTACATTTTTTGTTTAATTAATGGTTATGCTCCCCAACATATGACAAGATGACACCGTTGAAAGTGACCACAAACACTTTGCAAGGCGGTGTGACGTAGTTTCTAGCACAAATCCATCGCTGCTTCGAAAAGTTGTTAGAACATGAATATTTCTCATAGAACTTATGTCTTCCTATATTTAGAATCCGTTTACCGCGCTGTGACGTTGAAAAGAATGGTTCTGGAAAAATATAACGTAACCAAGAGGATAATATTGGTATAAAATAAAAAATATCCATAGAATTTATAATTTTATGATTTCAACAGTTTCAATTGTCTTGAACAAAGATAGTCCAAGTGCAAGACTAAAAATTTGTCCTCTAGGAGTAGACGTTTCTAATCCCTTAGGGCTCCCCAAATCCACAACAAAAACTATGCTCGAAAATTATGGCACATTTTATTATAACGACGATCACAATGATTTAAAAACTAACTGACTAGATTCGCATAAGGATTCCACCTGGCTCTCCAATCAACTGAATTAACAGGATGCTTATGCACGTTTCTCATGGCGACGATCTGGTCCATGACCGTGTGGACCTTGGCTGTGCAGTCAGCGTGTGAGGCGCACTTCCAGATCTTCTTGATGTAGTTGAGGCAGTAACTCCTGCAGATGAAGGAATAACCGTTCACCACCATCTGACGGATGCCGCGAGTTGACGTTCTAAAGTAAACTGTCGAAAAAGCTGTTTTAATACCTGTTTATATGTTACTAGTGTAACGAAATTTTCGTGCATTTATTGATATTATGATAGAAGATACAATAGATATGATGAATAAATAAAAAGTAGAAAATATCGATTATAGCACTGCAAGAAAAGATTTGAGCTTTTGTCTTTATATTATTTATGGCACGACGATACTATTGGCACAGGTACAAGTAAATTTATAGGTAGGATGCGAAAAGATTACATAGGTATAGATATTTAGTACGCTCTAGAAAATTTTACAAGATTAAGAATATGGAAAATACACATAAAGATACATATTTATATTAATATATATTCTCTGGCCTAGATTCTTAAGTGATATAGTAAATAAAAAAAAAACTGTCAAGTGCGAGTCGGACTCGCTCACCAAGGCTTCCGTATCAACTTGGGGGTATTTAGAGCAAATATAGAACCCTCCCTCGAGCACCTAGACTTTTTTCACCCAAAAATATCAACTCCCCATACTTAATATAGAGAGACGACTACGAAAATAAGTTTGTAATCCTTTTTTTGGTGATACAAGAACAAATTTACAGTTTTTAGATTTTTTCCTTTGATTGTGCTATTAGACACTGCTTCCTTCCAAATTTCATGATTGTAGGTCCACGGGAAGTACCCTGTAGGTTTATGAATCTTGAGGAAGGCAAAACCTATAGGGTACTTCCCGGTGACCTAGGATCTTGAAATTTGGCAAGAAGCAACGTCTCCTAGCACAATCGAAGGAAAAAATTCAAAAACTAAATATTTTTGGTTCGATCACAAAAAAAGAATACTTTTAGTTTTCGGTTCCCTTGCAATTAATCAAAGAAACATTCGTATCTTTTGATTGCGAAGACTTAGAAGTATGATTCTTTTACAGCTTCAAGCGACCCTAGACTTAAGTATAAATTTCAACTTGATATATTCACGAATTCCTGATAAGAAGGGTCTTGACAGACGGACGGACAGACGGACAGACAGACAGACGGACAACCGAGTGATCCTATAAGGTTTCCTTTTTTTCCTTTTGAGGTACGGAACCCTAAAAAATGAACCCTATTAATAATTTGAAGATTGTTGTTAAAACATCTAATGATATAATTGCGTTCAAAACATATCACAATTTGGTTTTAGTTTTCTTACGATTTCCATTGACAACTTTCCAGTCAATAATATTGAAAGAGCTTACCCAAAAATCGTTCTCAATTTAACCTTCTCTTAAAGACTGTTCTGGTCAAAAAGCGATTTCTTCACTTGGAGGCTGGTTTGAATCGGCGCGAAGACCTGTTTCTTCCAGGTGCCGTCTTCTGTCTTTACGTACACTGGCGGCAGGTGGCAATGCTCTCCTTTCTTGTCTATTATCTGTTCGTTCTCACTGAGCACGGAAGCCTTGCAGCCGTTGGCTCGTCTTGAGCAATACCAGAGCACCTTCCCAGATCTAGAACAGAAATTAAGTAATTCTATGAAAATATTCTTCATTACAAAATCCATGACATTTTTTTCTAGGTCCAACTACTGTGATAAATATTTTAGCTTCACTTCGACAGAAATTTCCCAAAATTTGTAAGGCATGAGTTTATTTGTGAAAAGTGTTCGGTTTCGATGACTGTGTAAACAAACTCTTTCAGGTTTTGTTCTTACTCCCTTTATATTTTATTTCTGATTTGTTTGGACCAGTGAAGAAACGTATCTATACATTCCTTACCTATAAAGTTTCTGAACTCTGAAAGTATGATTGTCAACCCAAAGTAGAGGATACTTGTTCGTATTTGTTTTTGGGATAAACCGCAACGCTGAAACAACAAGTAAATTCTATACGTAGCTTTTTGCCAAAATTTTAAGCTAAAAGAAAAGAAAAATAAAGAGATCACCTACCCAAAAATAACAGGCAATGCATTTTTGTTCTTGAGGATAGTTTTTAACAGCTACATTACATCATGCAAGGGCGTATATCAACATAAAAACTGCAAAACAAGATGCAAAATTAATTAGGAAATAAATAAAAAACTGCTGATTAATATGAATATCGACGATCTTTTTATTATAAATAAAGGTACAATATTTCTCATAACATTTAACTTAAAGTTTTCACAATTCTTATAAATTATCCAACGATAAATTCTTTAGAGAATGACAAAGGATGAATATGCAACGGCAAACATTTTAATGTTGTAAATAATTATCAGAAATAAAAGAATACAATTTCTATGAACTGTCGCTGTCCGTTACCGGAACCGGAAGGTACCCTACCTTAGCAAATTCCGCCAGAGCTAAACAAAGATGCGCATTATCTTCTTCAAACTTCTTCCTTTCCCTGTATCTCCTTTTTCTTTCTCTCCAAATCTGTCTAGCATTAATTTTTTCATGTTCTTGCATTTCTGCCACATGTTTTTTTGTCTCTCTCAAAGCTGGGTTTGCGTTCTTTCTTTGTCTTCTTCTGAGCCGCTGTAATGTTCTTAAAGTTTCTAGAAGTAATTGAGGCCATAATGTACTTTTGATCATAAGTACGAGGTTATCTTGTGCTTACTATGGATCTAGTCTTGCTGAAGTCAAATAATTAATAGCTTAGATTATGATTCACAAATTATATTCTTCTCACCAATCTTTATGAAACATTATTTACATATTTTTTAAATTACTATATAGAATCCCTAATATTTAATCATAACTAATATCTTAATACCTTTTTCAACATTTTCTTGATTCGTGATCGTAAGGTTTAATCGATCGTAAGATCGTAGGGTCTTCCTTTTGTCCAAAATTTCAAGAAAATAAAAATCAATTAGTACAAGAAACATTTTTCCAAGACCATAATAGATAAAAAGTCAACATAAATAAACAATACAGTCTTAATTAAAGATTAGAGCAGATAGCAGACAGCGTACTAAGTTGTTCAGTTTGAGCAATCCCTAACCTCTATCAGTTTCTGTTACATGTCTCTTACACCCGGTATGATACTGAGTTACGCCGTTATTTTACTAAATTATTAACAGATAAGTAGATACGCACTTACATCATATTATTTTATTATACATCATATTATTTTATTATACGATAGATAGATAGACAATATCTTCATTATGCTTATTACTTTATTACTTATTGTAGACATAATTATTATTTCGAGTATTCAGACAAATAACTAACTTTAATAAAAATTACTTAGTTATTTACAAATTTGATCGTTTTACGTCATTCATAATATTGTTAATTTGATTTGATATTTTAGGCACGTTTTTGATTACATTTTTAGGTAAAATTGTGGTTATCTAAAAGAAAACGTACTGCGCCGACCCCAAATAAATGGGATGAGGGCATGCGAATGATGATGGTTGTTATCTAAAAATCCATAAAAACATAAAAACAATGTGAGTATTTTATTTGGAAGCCCAATTCATCCAATAATAGTGCGATTTAGATGTACACGAACATCATCATCATCATAATATAAAATTGGAAAGATCACTTACAAGTTCCTTTTTAAAGGATGATATAAGGTATTAACCATGTATTAAAAATTATTAACACCTATATAATAATTTAAAAAGGAACATGTAAGTGAATCTTTCCAATTTTATATTATGATGATGATGATTATTTTCAAACCTATAAATCAATTCTCTGGAATTTGGGCTTCAACTCGATCTTCGAAGGCGCATGTCTAGCATCATGGCAATGCTCGTCGAAGACCGCAATGATGGCGTCCATCTTATTGGGCCTGGACTTGATGAAGGCTTTACACCCAGTCCTGGTCCTCCTGGAGCAGTGCCACAGCACCCCTGACTTGGAGAGGACCTTGAAGGTGTAAGTATAGTTCCTGTAAATGAGTAGCGGGTGCTTGCCTTTGCCCGAAGGTATGAGGAGGCCTGGAACGAAGTACCATGATTAGAGATAGACATATTTAGGTATGGTATTTTTTTTACTGCCGCTATGCCAAACCTAGGTAGGTTCTTGTGTGTGTACGTACCTAAACGCAAATTTTCTTGGTAAGTGAGTTCGCCATAATAAACCTCCGACCATAACCACAAGTGTTGCCGAGCGGCAGTTGTGAGATAAAACAACTATATTGTCTAAAGATTATAGAGAAATTGCATTAGTAAAAATGTCGATTTAGTATATAGTATGCCGACGAATGCAGGCTGAGCAAATTATATGTTATAGTTCGTGAACCTATCCACGATTTAGTTCTGAATATTGTATCAAATAAAAAAAATATTCTTACACTAATAAATCAGGTTTAAAAAATATGAAAGACGTTTTGTGTTTGTTTTTCTACTTATTATATTCTTTCTACGTTTAAAACTACAGAAATAACTATCAATAAAATGTAAAAATATTATTAGGAACCAATACAAGGCGTACTACATTTGTCATTATCATTATTACCTATAATTTAAAAATCCAGATTACGTATATATTAATAATCAATTACCTTAAACAAAATTATAGCAATGAGTGATTTTTAAATACTTGTATGATTAATAATTAGTATCTATTATTTTTATCTACAATAAGTGTATAAAGAGATCCTTAAATATTTCTTTTCATATAATATAAAACACAGTAGAGTCGACATAAAACCCGATCCCTCGTCCAAATCCCTAAGGGTTGGACAGCTGATCTCAATATCGTAAGGAAAGTATAAGCTTTATACCCCTCCTGTCTTCATCTCCGGGACGGGGTTACGAGGATAGATTCTTTTTTCATTTATATTCACAATTGGCTACTTTCCAACTAGTCAAATCAGCAACTTTTTATGAAATGTCAAAAACGCTTTTTTGTATGAAAATGGTCAGTTATGACGTCACATTTTAGTAAATATTGACTACTCAAATCAATAACTTATATACTTTATCTAAATGTACATTTTTTTAAATGATGACTGAAATCCTCAATATTTTTAGCCATCAGTTTTGTATAAACGTTTTGAATTTTTTTAAATACCCAGTCAAGTACCCAGGGACCATGTTCAAGCAAAAAACTGGACTACAGACTGAAGGTATTCGACAACATTTTATTTCTATATTGATTACGGTCAGGTACTTATAGTTATTAGTTATAACTTTATTTTACTGTCGATGAAATTCATTTTTATAATTATAATAATGTATTTTGAGGTATGTAAATGTATCACTTATTATTTTAACTAGGTACTGAATACTGATATCCATATTAAAATGTAATCAATATCTTCGAAGACAGACTGTAGTTCAACAACTTTTAATTAGGTATGGTGATTTTTCTGTAATTGCACAATTTATGATCGACCATAATATAAAAAATGACCTATACGTATACGCCATCACGACGTATAGCTGCTCCAACTTAGCAATTTAATTTACAAAAGACTTACAATATTTTAAAACATTAGTATAAACAAATAAGTAGGTATATCTAATTTATTGCTTGAGATGCTGATGTTAGTGATAATGATAACTAACTACTAACTAACTACTTGATGAAAGTAGAACATTAAATGCCATGATTTGGGATTACTTAATACCTAGATTTGATAAGTAAATTGACGCTTTACAATTTTTTTTGCTTGGTATCTTCTGTACGTTATTTTTTTGCTAAAGGCTCTCGCTCCTATCTCTAGGATCTACTGATTTAATACAGCAAAAAAATCTTTGGCTGCCTCTTGGGGTGTCTCCGGAGACAGCCATTACTTACCTACATTCAGATTCAGATCTGATACGGCACTACATGTTTTTTCGGTTCTTTTTTTGCCTAACGACAGTTATTCTAAAGAACACTGATTACAGAAATATGAGTATTGAAAACAAAGATACAAATTGAGTACCTGTTGAATACAATTCGCACTATTTGAAACGACGCAATACTGTACGTACATATTTTACCTATGACTCAGGTATTACTAGCCTAAGCTTGCTACTACTCTACTAATATATTTAAACCGTTATTCCCAAATATTTTATCTACAAATACCACTCATATACATTCATAATCATCGAGTCTGATTTGAATACTTAAAGTTAAAAATGCAAACAGCTACACTTAACATGATATTTTCCTTATTTTTCTTCATTATAAAATTGGGAACTTGTACTTTCAAAGAATGGAGCGAAACCTCGTGTGGTTTCGTTTCACAGACATTTAATCTGTATATTCATTCTTAATGCCACTCAGGAAATGGTTTCCGAAAACAGGTTTGGGCGCAGGCAGTTTCGTCGGCAAGTGGTCGTGCGGACACTTGGTGATGGCTTTGGTCCCGACACTGATGGCTGATGCCCTGCACCCCTTCAGGCGTCGGGAGCAGTACCAGAAGATCCTGCCGTCGGCGTTCTTTTTCTGGTAGCTGTAGGTGTACCCGGAGAGCAGCAGGAGTGGATGCTTGGCTCCTCGCTTCGTCCAAAGAAAAGACCCGATATTGTCTGGAAGGTGGATGTAAGGTTAGTTCCAATTCTGATTTTTATTTTAAGCCTTTTTTATGATAAGGTAAAATAATTAAACAGTTCTGCTTTCTTCCTATAATAAATCATTATTTGTCATTTTATTTGGTTGGAAAGAAAAAAAGAAACATTACTGGCAATTCTTTTTTGTTTACTTTTTATGTTAAAATAACAATAACGTCAATAATACAATACAAAAGTTTCACAATTTATAACGCTGATATACTTTTTAAAACACAAGAATTAACAATCATTCTGCAGGTCACTTTCTCGAAGGCACAATAGGCAAAATAGTAATCTTTGATTTAAAAACTTAAAGACAAGTTAACACTTTTTATTAAACTATAATAATCCTAAATCTTATTTATTTAACCAGGTAAACATTCGAGACAGTTTCAAAGATGCTACTTATTATTACATCAGCCTAAACTGTCCCACTGCTGGGCAAAGGCCTCCCCTCTCTCTTTCCAGAGTACACGGTCCATGGCTGTTACCGACCAGTTCGGGTCGTAGTCGACCAGGTCATCCCGCCATCGCTTCCTCGGTCTCCCTCTGCGCCGACGTTCATGTGGGACAAATTCGGTTGTGAGTTTGGCCCACCCCACCTCTCCGGGTGCATTCGGCATACATGGCCAGCCCAGTCCCATTTGAGCCTTGCTGCTTTCTTGCCCATGTCAATGCTCTGAGTTTTGGAGCGGAGAGTCGTGTTTCTGACGCGATCTGTCCTTCTTACAACATGTATACTCCGCTCCATTGCTTTTTGACATGCCCCGAGTTTGAATGCTTACTTATACCTAACTTAAAAAATAAAAGGAATGCTAGTCAAGTATTTTCCCTGTATTCTTCACCAAAGGCAATAAATCGATAAATAGCTATGTAAAACCATCAATTTACAGTCAATTTTTTGGGCACTTAGAATTGCTTTATTTCCTAACTACCACGTCGCGTGAGAACTCAAAACATTACATAATAGGCATACTATAATGTACCTATATGCTCGCTCAGTCTTAGTATATTACACCAATTTTAATCATGTTGGGTATAATATCAGTGAAGAAGTCAAGATTTAACCAACGTCAATAAGCCCTGACCAGAAGATTTCTATTTTTAACCAGCCGTGGTTTGCTATGCTTATGGTCCCCGCAGATATCGATGACAACATACTGCGTGCTGGTCAGCAGCTTGGCTGTGCACCTCTTGGCAGTCCCTGGCTGACCCATGGTACACTTCCACTGGAAGACATCGTTCCTGATCTTCTGGAGACTGTACGTGTAACCTTGGAATACTAGAAGACGACCACCTCTTTGCGATTCGGCGAAACACACTGGAATTAAATACAAAACTGTGTACAAAAAAGAATTTTACAATTAGGCTTTTGTATTACTGTGTGTTTCAAATCTGTTTCAGTTGATGTTTTGTTTAAAGGATATTAAACAATTACCTATAATTCTTGATTCAATAATTATTGAAAGATGATAACCACTTTCTACTGCACTCTCTTTCTATAGTATAGGCAAAGTATAGGTATTTAAGACTTGTGCGCTACGTAGGTACCTAACGACATAAAATGTCATCACATTACAACACGCCGCGCCTCGTGTGAACTATGAATAGTGACAAAATTATGTAATGGCGTGCAAGTTAATAATTTCCAACAGTTGCAATGTTTCAAAAATTTCATTAGAAAAAGACTGGGTATAAAGTATTGTATTTTTAGTTTGAGAAAATACTTCACATTGAATTTAATTACAATTATCACACACTGTAACATTTAAAATAGTGTACATATTGAAAGAAAGCTCAGGTGTAATTTGTATTGTTACCTTGTTTCCATAAAGACGCATGCCACACATGCACTTCAGAAACTGAGTAAAAATAGATTGGCGCCCAACGTGGGGCATCGCTTGTGGACAATCTTAATCTCTCACATCCGTTTCGAGCGACCTTGCCCTGCAGCCTTTGCAGATTTGTTATAAATTATAATTTTATAAATTTAATTATTAATTCATAATAAATATTATAACGCGTTACTTTGCTAGCTTCTTTTCGTTAAAATTCTTTGCAAGGCAAAGTTTTTTATCAATTATCAATTATTAGGTGTACTTTTTCCGATTCTTCGCTGCAGAAGCTCTTTTTGAATTTAATCTAGGCTTTGAATTTTTTATTACAACTTTAAAAAACTTATTACAATCTTCAACAGTAAGCGTGTGGTCGGAAAGACGGACTATGTCGAAGAAACATCTCCTTATGTTAAAGAGAAACTTAAATGGCCTCTTGACGTCAATTTTACTATGGCCTGACCAACTGTAATGGCACATAATTTGACGATCGAAGAAGTAGTCTATGAGTCTATAGCACGAGGTCAAGCCGTTGGCATTTCCTGACCTTCCACAAATGCAAGTCATTTTTAATACAAGTTCATTAAAGAAATCTTCATTTTTCAATTTTTGTTCAAGTTCTTCAGCTTCTTCGAAGCTGCTTATTGGTTTCAAGAAGTCTGCATGTGAGTCATGTGTCGTCGGGTTTACAGAGTGTAGTAAGTTTTCAAGTGTAGTCTCGAACGTTGCCAGCTTCTGCAGCACATCATCATCATCATCTTGTAAGGGTTCGGTTTGTATTTCTTTTTGACTCAATTTATCAAATTTATTAAATTTGCCACGTCGTTTTTTAGCTACACCTGAATAAAAAAATAAAAACATATGAAGGGGAAGTCAAGGGGTCATTGTACGCAATTGACAGTCCATTACAGTCTTTCCACTCTCTTTTTTATGCGTAAGACATGCCTATACGCACTCTCTACACATTTTTAAAATTATAACAGTTTTGTAATAATTTACATAGACCCGTTGTGTGTGTACTTGTACGGGAAATCTTTCAAGCAAACACAAAATTTTGAATTTTATGTCAAATTTAATGTACAGCTATAACACAGAGACATTTATTATGTTATAAAACATCCACAAAGGATAAATTTAACATGAGAAGAAAAGATGTTTAAAATTTAACCGTATAAAATCGCTATATAAAGCACTCACATAACTATAATTGCAAAGAAGAGAAAAGCCGACAGACTATTAATCTGACTACAGTCTGCATTTTTAATCCCTTTCTATAAATTTTAAAACTCTGCATTTTTATTATAACTAGAATGCTTCCATTCCCAGACTACCCCGCCAAGGATGCTACGTTAGTTTTTGTCAATCATCATATTTTGAAGTTGTAATTTTTCGATTCCTCGAAGTAATTTTTTATTTAATTTGCTTCTTGCATTTCAAAACAACATTTTAAAATACTTATTACAATCTTCAACAGTAAGTGTGTTATTTGAAATACGCACAAGTATCGGCACATAATTTGCCGTTCGAGATGTAATCAATGAATGTATTTTGATGCCGTTGGCAGTTCCTGAACATAAAATTTTAATAACCATTATTACAAAATAATGCTTAGCTGTCTTAGAAGATGACCTTTAAAAAAATCTTCACACTATAACATTTATTATGAGAAAATAAGATTTTATAATAGTATATTGAAAAATCTCAGAAACGAAAAGAAGCTAGCAAAAGAACACGTTAGAATATTTAATGTTCCAGTGATACCTTGTTTCCATAAAAACGCATGCCATACATGCACTTCAGGAACTGAGTAAAAGAAGATTGGCGCCCAACGTGGGGCCGTAAGCATCGCTTAGTGGACAATCTTAATTTTTGTTGGGCTCCTACTTTTTTTATTATTTTGTAATAAATATTCTTGCTCGCTTCTTTCGTTTTTTATCAATTGTCCATTATAAAGCGTACTTTTTCCGATTCCTCGCAACAGAAGTTATTTTTGAGTTCAACCTTTGCTTTGAATTTTTTATTACAACTTTAAAAAACTTTTCGCAATCTTCAACAGTAAGTGTCTGATCAGAAAGACGAACTATGGCGAAGAAACATCTTCTTATATTAAAGAGAAACTTAAATGGCATCTTGACTTCACCACCTCTACTATTTCCTAGCCAATTGTATTGGCACATAATTTGACGTTCGAAGATGTAGTCTAAGAGTCTATGGCACGAATTCAAGCCGTTGCCGGATCCTGAGCTCCCACAAATGCAAGACATTTTCGAAACTATTTCATTGAAGAAATCTTCATTTTTAAATTTTTGTTCAAGTTCTTCGGCTTCTTCGAAGGTGCTGATGGGTTTCAAGAAGTCTGCATGTGAGGCTTGTGTCGTAGGGTTCACAGAGTGCAGTAAATTTTCTAGTTTAGTCTCAAACGTTACCATCTTCTGCAGCACATCATCATTATCATCTTGAGACGATCCTGTTTCTACATCTTTTTTATTTTTATCAGATTTCTTGAATTTGCTACGTTTTTTTGGCTTTACCTAAATTAGTTACAAAAAAGAAATAGCATGTTTGAAACTTTGGATAAATATATATGAATAAAAGTATGAAAGAGACTTTGTCCACTCTGGCAGTCACAAATTATTAAAAAGAAGAGAAAACCCGTATTACTATGAAATCAATTCGACAATAGTCGGCAATTTTAATACCTTTCTTGAATGGATGAGTTAAGCTAATGAGATATGCAACTCATTCAAAACTCCGCCTTTTAATTTTGACAAAGATTCCAGGTTAGTTTATATCAATCATCATATTATAGAGTTGTTTTTTTTCGAATCCTTGCCGACGAAATTCGTTTTGAATTCAACCTACTCTTTGCATTCTTTAACACCATTTTAAAAAACTTATCGCAATCTTCAACAGTAAGTGTGTTATCTGAAAGACGTACTATGGCGAAGAAACATCTTCTTATATTAAAGAGTAACTTAAAGTGCCTTTTGGCCTCACCACCACCACTTTTGCTATCACCTATCCAGTTGTATCGGCACATAATTTGCCTTTCGAAGAAGTAATCAATGAGTGTATAGCACGATTTGATGCCGTTGGCAGTTCCTGAACTTCCGCAAATGCAAGTCATTTGTAAGACTAGTTCATTGAAGAATTCTGCATGTGTCAATTTGTTTTCAAGTTCTGCAGCTTCTTCGAAGGTACTGATAGGTTTCAAGATGATTTCGTGTGAGTCTTGACCCGTCTTGTTCACAGACTGCAGCAAGTTTTCTATTCTACTCTCGAACTTTGCTATCTTTTGGAGTACTGATTTCTTGGATTTGCTACGAGGTTTTTTACCTGAAATACAGAAAACGTATTTGTGGTTATGAATAAATAAGAGTACTCATTTATTTATCATTTGTGTGAAAAGTTGCCGAATGGTTCTGGTAGTCTGTGTCAAATACTGGCTTTTACTCACGTCTACATGCACCGCTCTGTGACTTATGTTACGTGCGTTTAAAGAAACGATTTAAAAATGGCGTCCGCTCGCTTCGTGATTGGTCCACCTCGCATGCGTTCTCGCTCTACCTAATAGAGAGTGAGCGAGAACGCATGCGAGCGGCGGCCATTTATAGATCGTTTCTTTAAGTGCACGAGTTATATGATTATGATGTAGTTTGTTAATAACTTTCTTAGGGTTTATACCAAAACCGTCTCTGAGCTTTTTTTTGCGTCTCTGAGCCAATATTGTTTTTTGTGTATGAATAGGAACAGGCGATCTTGGTGCAGGACACAATAATAGCATAGGTAACAGAAGACAAGGTTTTCTCCGTGCAGTGCGTATCTACTCGTATACCTAGTTGTATCGGAACGACAATAAGAACACACTCAGCGGGTACAGAAAGAGATGTCATAAAATACAAACGTAATATATTAAGTGCCAAGTTGATATTATAATTTTTTTAATTTTTTATTCAGTACACACAAGTAGGTAATACAGAATGATTAAAATTTAAAGCTTAAAGTAGAAAGAATTCACTCCAGCGCGTGCAAGGTGCAATTTTCTTATTATGGTAATACACTTTCTGGCTTCCTTTTACGTCTTGGTTTTGACATTCGTATCGGATTTAATCGTTTCTTCGAATTTTTGAGCATACATTTAAAAAATATTTCACATTGCTCTTCTGTAAAGCTATCATCGGATAGTTTGATAAGTGTATAAAAGCATCTCATAATATTATGAAAAGTCTTAAGAGGTATCTTGGGTTCTTCGCCTCGACTACCGCCGGACCACGATGCTTGTAAGAAGAATCCCCGATCAAAGAAATAGTCCACAAGTTTGTAAGTCGAGTATAGACCATTTGCGTTCCCGGACACGCCGCAGATATGAGTCATTTTAGTAACAGTTTCTTTGAAAAAGTCATCATCATTTAATTTCTCTTCTAAATCTTTAGCTTGTTCAAGATTACTGATAGGTTTCATAATATCAGATGGTAACCTTATATTAGGTATTTCCGTTGGGTTTACTGAATGCAGTAACTTTTCCAAGGAATTCTGGAGTGTTGCTATCTTCTCCAAGACATCAGGGTCAGAATTGTCGGACGCGGGCAAAGTAATATCAGATTTTCTTGGTTTAAACCGTCGACGTCTCTCCGGGTCAACAATTATATTGCAGCCTGAAAAAAATAACGGCAGATTTTATTCCTATTGTTAATAGTATATATGCTTAATACATTATAAAATACAAAATTCCAAAATTGATTACAAAAAAATACTTACAAACTATACTTAAAAATAAAACAACTCGTTCAGCGCGTCCCCATCAGACATGATCCCCAATAAGCTGGCAACATTCCCTCTTTGAATGGCCAAACTAGTAAGTTGGCCTAGGAAGCTGCCAGCTCTACGGTCGCCAGTGGTCTCATTGAGACGCGCTGACAGCTCGTACACCAATTTCTTAGCTGCAGGACCCCAAGGACCCATTGTCTCAAAACCCACTGGGGAGAAAATAAGGCTCCCAGAAATCTCATATTTGCGTATCTTCGCCAATTCTGCACCCATGGCTACAGCACCCGCACGGGCACAAGTGGCACGAACGTGTGAAGGGGCCATTGTGTCCAAACACGTCACATCCCATACCAAGCACTTGCCTTGGTGCCAAGGAATATGCTTAGTCAATTAAACAGCGTAACTATCAGCAGGATTTTTTTTAAGGAAATGAAAATCAGTTTTGGTTTTTTGTAATTACTAATAACAGATTATGAGAAGAGAACAGTAGATAAGATTATAATATTGATCAAGACGTCCTTTGTGACGCTGCCATCGCTCGTTTCTTTGAAGCTTTCAAAATTGCTTTGAAAAATTCGTCACACATCAGTTCGGTAAAACTGTTATCAGATTGCCTGACTATTGCCAAAAAACATGCCTTGATATTCGTTAAAAATCTAAAAGGATATTTCATGACTCCATCGCCTCGGCTGCCACCTGACCAAGAATACTGGCATAGAAATTTACGGTCGAAAAAATAATCAATAAGTCTATGGCAAGATTTTAAACCTGTGGTTGTTCCTGATGCTTTACAAACTCTACTCATTTTTGACACCGTTTCAGTAAAGAAAACCTTATCATTTAATTTAAATTCCAGTTCTTCAGTTTCTTCTAAACTGCTGAGGGGTTTCACAAAATCCGATTTCACATTAGTTCCCGTTGGGTTAACTGACTGAAGAAGGTGTCCTAAGGAGCTCTGAATTGTTGCAATTCGCTGCATCATGTCATCTTGATTAGTATCTGTATGTTTCGATATCGGAACTTCTTTATTTGGTTTCTTGGATTGGGCTACTTCTCTATTTGTTTGTTTAGATTTTTGAGTTTGACTGTCCGGATTTTTCCAAACAAATGCTGCAACAATTTCGTTATTATTAAGCTTTAGTGGAGTACATTTTTATTAATTATCAACCTCATCTCCAACAAATATTAAACGAGTTTCTTACCCAAGTCAGTAATTTGATCTTTATATCATTTAATTACCTACAAAACCCCGATATTTCCTACAATTCTTCGATGAGCATCGAATTCCTAACTTATGGAAAACGTGTAAGTAGCATAATGTAAGCAGATAAGTCAGCGAAAATTATAACACCTGATATTACCAGAACGAAATATATAATAGGAAATGATAAAAAAAAGGTGACATACATGAAAATGTTTTAATACTATACAGAGCAACATGAGACCTGGCGTTCACTTGTTCACTCAGCAATGCTCTTAAATTAATGATGATGAACATGATAATAAAACAATTTGTTATTTAAGAAACAAACATAAAGGTACTTAAATATAATTATAATTGTACCTAATTACAATATTCGAAGAGGAGAACAGTAGATAAGAATATAAATTTTATCAAGACGACCGTTGTGATGCTGCCATAGCTCGTTTTTTTGAATGTCTCAAAACCATTTTGAAAAACTCGTCACACATCTGTTCGGTAAAACAGTAATCAGAGTGCCTGACTATCGCCAAAAAACATGCCCTAATATTTGTTAAAAACTTGAATGGATATTTTGTGACTCCATCACTTCGGCTGCCACCTGACCAAGAATACTGGCATAGAAATTTACGGTCGAAAAAGTAATCAATAAGTTTATGGCACGAGTTTAAACCTTTGGCTGTTCCAGATGTTCCACAAATGCAACTCATTTTTGACACTATTTCAGCAAAATAAATCTTATCTTTTAATTTATGTTCCAAATTCTCAATTTCTTCTAAACTGCTGATGGGTTTCATGAAATCTGTCTTCATGTTCACTGATTGCAGAAGGTGTCCTAAGGAGCTCTGGAGTGTTGCGATTCGCTGCATCACATCATCTTGATTAGTATCTTTTGATGTCGGAACTTTTTTATTTGTCTTCTTTGGTTCAGATTTTCCAGTTATATCGTCTGTTTTTTTTAAAACAAATGCTGAAATAATATAGTTATTTATTACTAAATTATTAACTTTCCTGAAATGAATTTTTATTAATTATCAACATGTTCCAACAAAAAAATTTACAAAATCAAGATTTTCACTATCGTTAGCAGTTTAAATTAACACATAAATAGATGTAAGAAACAATTATTCTTGATAAAAAAGTATAATCGTTGTTGGATTTAATAACTTAAGTATTATTTTACTATTACTTAAATTAAAATACAACAATTCAAAAAGTGTTAGTAATAAATACAAGAATATGATATATTAATTTTGATATATACCTATTATACATGTTATTAAACTTATCCTATTCAACATTTACAAGGATTATGGTTTATTTAAGTCCAACAAATCTACAAGTAGTTTAATTGCTTGTGACTACCCTAACTATTAACCTCACATCATAACATAATGGCATCTTATCACATGACCCAAATAATTTAGGGCAGTTGAAGTTTGTTCTGTATATTTTTATAAGTATTTAGTTAGATAATAAAAACACGCAAGAATAAAGCTGTAGCTAAGAATATAAAAATCAAAACCGTCAACAAATAGAAAACACTAAAACAAATAAGAGTTTACTAATGGAGCATTAAAAATCCAAAAATAAAGTAACAAAAAGTCACTGGTAAAGTCTTAAAAAAATGTAGAAATTAGATACAATGTTATCGCGAAGACTGGTGGTACCTTGCACAGGACCGAAAGACTTGGAGAATGGAAGTGGAGGCCTTTGCCAAGCAGTGGGACACAACAGACGAGTAATAATAATAATTAAAAAAATTCTCTGTGCTATCGAATCTTTCTTCTTCTTTCTGTATCTTTCTGTTTCAGGCGTTCGTTGCTGTAAATTCATCCCTCTTCTCTTAGCATATCTCAATAGAAACTTGTCACTCTCTTTCGCGGTGAAGTTGTGATCGGATTGTTTCACTAATGTATAGAAGCAACTTCTAATATTTGAAAAGAACTTTAAGGCAACTTTTTCTATTGTTTTTGCTGCCACCCAGCCATGAGGTGTGTCACATAAATTGTCGCTCAAAGAAGTGATCTATAAGTCTGTAGCACGAGCTCAGCCCTTTGCAAGATCCTAACGTTCCACAAATGTGTGGAGAGTGACTATTCAATCTAGAACGTCTGCTGGATCAGAGTCTTTGGCACCTGTATAATGAGATTAAAATAAATTTATTAAATCTATTTTAGGGTAATTTATTACTTGAGTTCTGCGACTTGCAAGTGTGGCATAGGCTAATTTCGTACCTACATTACAAATGTAAATATTTATTGACTAACATTCGCTTGACATCTGTCACCGTAATATTGCAAAAACAGTTCGATTATAATCTAACTTGCGAGATTCGAAACTGTCGAAAGATTGTGAACCGCAAGACGCTGATTGCAAAATAACGCATAATTTTTCCTAAGATTACTATCTGTTGGGCGTATATCATCAATTACTGTTTCTTATTGATCGGTCTTGTCTTGCATACATCTTTAATCATGTATTTCTTTAATAAATAAATAAATAAATAGAAGTTTAGAAAGTTATAAACCTACGTATTGCTTATTGTGCCGAAGAATGGTTTAAGTAGTAGTATTCTTCTTCTTTCTGTTTCTAGGGGTAGACATTCGTTGCTGTAGACTCATTACTCTTCTCTTAGCATTTCTCGACATATTTTTTAAAAACTCGTCACTCTCCTTCTCGGTGAAATTGTAATCGGATAATTTCACAACTGTATAGAAGCATCTCCTTATATTTGTAAAAAACTTCAAAGCTATTTTTTCTTCATTGTTTTTGCTGCCCCCGGCCCACGAAGTATGGCACAAAAATTGACGTTCAAAGAAATTATCTATTAATCTGTAGCATGAGCTTAGTCCTTTGCAAGTCCCTGAAAATCCACAAATGTGTTTCATTCTTGAAACTAGTTCAGCACAGAATGCTTCATCTTGTAGGTTGTTCTCAAGTGCTTCAGCTTCTTCTAAGCAGCTGATGGGCTTCATTGGTTCGGGTGGCAAATTTGGGTTGTTTGGATTTACTGATTGTAGTAAGTTTTCTAAAGAGTCCTGGAGAGTGGCTATTCGATCTAGGACGTCTGCTGGATCAGAGTCTTTGGCACCTGCATAATGAGATAAAGATACGCTTGTTAATTAAATTTCCATGCTGGACTGGGAGCGATAGAAAACATAGAATGTGCCAGCTGCATCTCCTCCCGGGCATGCTGTAAAAACCAGCTAAGGGATTCGAGGGTTTCAATATATTGTAATTTAGGCGATGGGCTGACAACCTGTCACTACAGCAATATACAGATCTATCTTAAACAACCCTCAAAACTTGTCAGACGTGGCGAAACGACCTTTGTTTAGGTTGTTTACGCTCTGCCTACCCCATTAATGATAAAGGCGTGATTATATGTATGTTAATTAAATTTTTGGGCAATTTTTTATTTGGGTTCTGCGCACGCATTGCATAGGCTTATTTCGTACATTACGAGTGTAGGTAAAAAATCAATTGACTTACAGTTTATTTATATCGAATGCTGAATCAAATATGATATCATCTCGTTTACATGCTTTGTAACCAATAACTAAAGCTTACCTTCTTTACATACACAGTGTAACTTTTTTTATATATCCGTATTTTAATAACAATGACTAGAATTAAGATTATATTATATAGATAATTAGTATTCATGAACTACAAATCATTATCTACATTTGTATATAGCATACTTCTTTAAATAAAATAAATCGAAACATAGAAAGTTAAACCTATTATGTAATATTTATTGCGCTGAAGAATGGTCTAAGTTGTAGTATTCTTTTTCTTTCTGTATTTTGGGGCCGACATTCGTTGCTGTAGACTCATTACTCTTCTCTTAGCATTTCTCGATATATTTTTCAAAAACTCGTCACTCTCCTTCTCGGTGAAATTGTAATCGGATAATTTCACAACTGTATAGAAGCATCTCCTTATATTTGTAAAAAACTTCAAAGCTATTTTTTCTTCATTGTTTTTGCTGCCTCCAGCCCATGAAGTGTGGCACATAAATTGTCGTTCAAAGAAATGATCTATCAGTCTGTAGCATGAGCCGAGTCCTTTGCAAGATCCGGTAGTTCCACAAATATGTGTCATTCTTGACACTAGTTCAGCGAAGAATGTTTCATCTTGCAGCTTGTATTCGAGTTCTTCAGCTTCGTCTAAGCAACTGATGGGTTTCATTGGTTCAGGTGGTAAATTTGGATTGTTTGGATTTACCGTTTGCAGTAACTTTTCTAAGGAGTCCTGGAGAGTGACTATTCGATCTAGAACATCTGCTGGGTCGGACTCGTTACCTGCACAAAGAGATTAAAATAAACTAATTATATTAGATTTTAAGGTAATTTTATATTTAGGACCTGCATAGGTATATTACATTTTAATCAATGTAGTACCTACTGTTTACTCCTATCGATATTTGGATCAAAATATGATACCATCTAATTTAGTTGGTTTATCACTAATAATTACGAGTAGCACTCACTTTCTTTAGGTTCGTAGCTTATATATTTAAGTTAAAGGTCCTGATTTTAATAAAATTTAATAAATTGTTGTAAATTCTGCAAATGAATTCACAGTATTGATGAACCAATAACGATGATAAGATTTTATACACTTTTAAATGTTATATTGCCACCACCACTAATGTTTACTTAATACCCATGGTATAGGTAAACCTACCAAAATTATAAATGCGTAAAATTTAAATGTTTGGATATATGGATGTTTGTTACTCAATCACGTTTCAACAACTACTGGATGGATCGGGATGAAACTTGGCACACATGTATGTAAGGTCCTGGATTGCCTAATTTCCACAGAAAAACTCATTTAACGAAAACACGGGCGAAAAGCTATTAAAACACTTAACCTGGTATATCATATCACGCCTCAGCATATACCTAGATATCTTGATTGGTTGTGACTTCGTGAGCTAACTGTCCAACCGCTCGTAAGTAATCTGTGGTCCGACTGTGTGACGTCACTTTGTAGAATGTCCTGATTAGTCCGAGAGCTTGCTGTCACGTGTGTACTGTACCTCGTGTAGTAGGTATTATATTATACCACGGAACTACTTATGGACATCTACCACTTTTACTCCTACTTTCCTACTTTTACAGTTTAAAACATTTTAATATTTATAGAATAAATTATAGCTTATTGCACAAAAACGCAGAAATTACAAATGAAGAAAAAGCGGAAAAGTAGTAGGCCCTTATTTATTTATTTAATCGAAAAACAGTAAATTTTCGTTGAAACATTTATTCAAAATAAGAATCGTGAAAACAAATAATTTAAGGTTCGAAAGTTAAATATCTTATTAATTAACATATTATAGTCTACTACTGTGGCTTCTCTTTTTTTCTTCTGTTCTTCGGGGCAGACATTTTTAACCCTAAACTCATTAGTCTTTTATTGGCGTTTCTAGAGACATTTTTCAGAAAATCGTCACATGCTTGCTCGGTAAAACTGTGATCGGATAATTTGACAATTGTATAGAAGCATCTCCTAATATTAAAAAAAATCTTCAAAGCAATTTTTGCTTCATTACCTCTGCTACCTCCGGCCCACGAAGTATGGCACATAAATTGTCGCTCAAAAAAATGATCTATAAGTCTGTAACATGAGCCGAGTCCTTTGCAAGTCCCTGAAGTTCCACAAATGTGTGTCATTCTTGACACTAGTTCAGCGAAGAATGCTTCATCTTGTAGGTTGTTCTCAAGTGCTTCAGCTTCTTCTAAGCAGCTGATGGGCTTCATTGGTTCAGGTGGTAAATTTGGATTGTTTGGATTTACTGACTGCAGTAACTTTTCTAAGGAGTCATGGAGAGTGACTATTCGATCTAGGACGTCTGCAGGGTCTGTCAATATTAACAAATTGATGTAAATTCTGCAAACGAATTCATAGTATCGACACAGATTACTTATGAGCGCGGCGGGCGCCCAGAGTATCGATGAACCGATGACTACGGTAAGATTTTATACTTAGACACTTTTTAATGTTATAATTGCCACCATCACTAATGTTTACGCGAATTAGCACCTGAATAATAAGTCACAGATTATAAAACAACGGTCGACAACATTTATCGATACCAATTCATATATAAAATTAAAATTAAATTCGTTTGTTGTACCCACTTCATAGTACCTCGCATTACAATTAATACATTTACCTAACTATATTTTTTTTACCCCAAACTAATAGAAATAGTAAACGGACGTAAGATTTTTTTTATTCAAATTTGTACAAATAAATTATTTTTGACTTGATTTATCTACAAATAAATTAATTTCCATTGGTGCTTATCACCTAATCTAACTTTATAAATATGCAGTTATATACAGGATGTTAATTTAATTGCGTGCCATAGCTTAGGAGGTGTTTCAGTAACGTAAATTATAAAAAAAAACCAACTCAATAATAAAAAAGTTAATAATCAGTATTTATTATGATTTCAAAAGCTGCATCTAGCTCTCCGGCTATAATCGAGCCCGCGCGAGTCTCTCTCATTGGTCGATAGCGACTCGCGCTGCACGCCGCGGCGCGCGTGATTGATTATAGCCGGACGGCTAGCCGCAACTCTGGGAATCATTATGAATACCTACCGATATTTTTTTTTTAAAGTATCCAGAAACATTTTTTGACACACTTTAACCTTTGTGTCATTTACAGGTAAGTTATAAACTACAGTCCAACTCCTCCGGTCGCTGTCCCTTGTACACTGTTTTCTTTTCATTCTTTTAATATAGTACCTAAGAAATCAATTTGTTTTTGCCAGTCGCCGAGTTTCAAATAATTATTAAAAATTGTTTGTCGAGTTTGGTCGTCTATTTTCGATCTTCATTTATTCCTGCAAGATTCTGTACAACCAGGCTGCAATGACCTTTCTCTTATCATCTTTCCTGTGCGTGAAAAATATGCTAAGCCCCGATTCCTATTTTTCTTCATTAAAGTTTTCTTCCACATATATGAATTAGATTTCCTTCCTTTTTTATGAGCTTTCTTGGTAACAACATCGATGTTATGTTCGTAAACTTCATCATCTGTTATTACGTCTTCATTTTCAAATATTATTTCAAAATGAAATGGAATAAACATTTGTTAATGTTAACTTTGGCAGCCGTAGATAGAACGTATCACTTTAGTATAACTTAATAACTTTAGTTTAAACAACCATCACATTAACCTACCATTTATTTTCTCTTTTATTAATTATATAATTATAACCTGATCAAATAATTACTGGGTCTTTTTTGGAGCAGTGGAAGAATTAAGTTTTAAAAAAATCCATTCTTTGAACTTAGTTACGATTTTTCAACAAATAAAAACTGGTTTTCATTACAAATTACAACACATTGAATTTGCTTACAGTTGGTGTGTAACTTCCTGAATAACATTATTGCTAATTTACCTTTGGTTTCTTGTTTCTATGTCATCCTCTTAAATCTACAAACTCGTGTCTACTATTTTCAAATTTTAAACAACATGTTTTTACCCAATGGTCTCTTATGTTGAAGGTATCCAAAAACATTTTTTGGCACACTCTAACCTTTGTCCGATCTTCAGGTAAGTAGTAAATGTATGTCCAGCTTCGAAACGAATCTCCTTCTGTCGTGCGCCGTCTCTTCGTGATCCTTTCAATATTCGGTACTAAAAACTCCAGTTGTTTTCTTCGATCGCCAAGGTCCCAAAAAGATTTAAAAAGTAATTTTCGATGGTCATCATTTATTTTTGACGTGCATTTTCGTATGCACGAGGGCTTACAACCAGGTTGCAATGACCTTTCTCTTACCATCTTTCCTGTGCGTGAAAGATATGCTAAGCCCCGATTCCTATTTTTCTTCCTTATAGAATCATTCCACATATCTGGATTAGATGGACTTCCCTTTGTCTTTTTATCAGCTTTCTTCATTGGAACATAGATATTATGATCGTAGTCTTCCTCATTTGTTATTACGTCTTCATTTTCAAATATTATTTCTTGTTCCACGTCAGATTTCAATTCATCTGTTTGGAAATAAACATTTGTTAAGATTTTTTAACTTTGGCCACCGTAGAACGTAGCATGTTATGTTAGTATAACAAATAACCAATAAAACAACCATCATATTTACCTTACATTTATTGTATCTTATATTTATTTTACAAGTGTAACCAGATAATTTAGAGCAGTGGAAGAATAAAGAAAAAAAAATCTATATTCTAGACCTGTGATTTTTTTAACATATAGTGACAAATTTTCATTAAAACACATCGGCCTTCAGTTGTTGTGTAAATTCTTAAGAGACATTATTATGGTTATATCTTTGTTAACCAATGTGCTGTTATATCAAAGGTACCCAAAAACATGCTTTTGCACACTCTAACTTTTGTTCCATCTACAGGTAAGTAGTAAAGTAATGTCCAATCTCTTCGAGATGTCTCTCCTTCTGTTGTGCTTTGTCTCTTCATCATCTTTTCAATATTTGGTATTAAAAATTCGAGCTGTTTTCTTCGATCGCCAAGGTCCCAAAAAGATTTGAAAAGTAATTTTCGATTATCATCGTTTATTTTTGACGTGCACTTTCGTATGCACGATTTCTTACAGGCGGGCCTGGGCCTCAATGCAATGTTTCTCTTACCACGTTTCCTATTTCTGATATAATTATATGCTAAACCTCTTATACTATGTTCCCTCCTTATATTGTCATCATCCCACATATCTGGATTAGATTCTCTTCCTTTATTATGAGCTTTGTTCGATGAAACAAGGTTATTGCGATTATCATCCTCATCATCATCATCATCATCATCATCCGTAGTTACTGCATCAACTTTAACTATTATTTCTTGTTGTACATCAAATTTCGATTCACCTATTTAAAAAAAGGAAAGTCTATTATCACATAGAGGTAGATTAATTTTCAGGAGAATCGGGCTTAGCATATCTTTCACGCACAGGAAAGATGGTAAGAGAAAGGTCATTGCAACCTGGTTGTAAGCCCTCGTGCATACGTATTAATATATTATTCATTTATTATAAGTATTTAAAGTATTTCTGGACTAGAAGCGATAGAAAAACATAAAATGTGCCAGCTGCATCTCCTCCCGGGCATGCTGTAAAAACCAGCTAAGGGATTCGAGGGTTTCAGTATATTGTTATTTAGGCGATGGGCTGACAACCTGTCACTACATCAATATACAGATCTATCTTAAACAACCTCAAAACTTGTCAGATGTGGCGGAACGATCTTTGTTTGGACCGTTGACGCTTTGCCTACCCCATTAGGGATACAGGCGTGATATTATGTATGTATTTATGTATGTATAAGTATTGTGTTTGTATGTGTATTCTGAACTAGGTATTTGTTCAGTTATCATTTTTAATAACATGGTCACCCTCACCGTAGAACGCACGTTAGTTTCAAAACCAATAAAACAATCATCACATTCACCTTTCATCTATTTTCTCTTCTACTATTTATTCAAAGTGAATTTAACTGTTTTTGTTAATCTTATCTTAGTATTTATGTTATGTAAGTGGAATAAATAAAATATAATTTCAACTTTTTATAGAGGAAACAAAACATTTCCATTATTGAATTATAAACCCAATACTGAGATATCGTTGCGGCACAAAAATATGTGCCTTACACTTTAGTATATGTGCCGTCTCTAAGACGTTTTAGGCACACTGGTTTGTGCATATGAACCGCATCTTTCGCGCTATCATTAACGACGACGAGATTTTCATTAATGCACAAATGTGCCTTACACTTGGGGTAATTGGTACACATCCACTTCACTGCGAACTTCATCTGGTAGAACTTGAAGTAGCTGTAGCCTTTGTAAACAACACGGGGCTTGCCATTGGACATTTGGATTAGATGAACTGGAATCAAATTACAAAATATATAAGCTTCTAGTGCTAGTGGATATGGGTATGGTTTGTATAATGTTTTCTGTGTTGTTAGTCTACATGTTTCTTAACATTTGAAAGTTTGACCATTCTGTTTTAATAAAAGGTCACATGAAAAAGTATTCCCAAAATATTTAATATCATTTCTATATGAAACAAACAAAACGCATTTCACTTAATATATCTTCCATCAGGACACCTGTGCAGCTTCTTCATCTCATGGTTGTGTTCCGTGTTGTCCCCCAGTACCATGAGGTGGTCGTCCACACACAGGTAGGCCTTGCACCGCGGGAATCTGGTGCAAACCCATTTGAAACCCTGCTTCAGCTGGTAGCGGTAGAAGAACGTGTACCCTCTATATAACATGCACTCTTTACCGGACACCATCGTTATCATGACAGCTGTAGAAAAAAATGTAGGTAGATTTCTATACAAACATTATGAAGTAATTTTCATTCAAAAAGAATATTTATAATACACGTAAATATATCTAATTGGCCATACCTTGTATTTAATACTTCTTAATAAAAAACAGCTTCTATAAACAACATTTTATTTTCCTTTGGTAATATAGAACCCATTTAATTTTTCCCCTTATCATTTGGTCACCTTATAGTATATCCCCCTCTTAACGATATATCTGGGTGGTTCATGTATATGGTCTTCCTTGGCGTAGACCAGACTGCCTTCATGAGAGACTACCACATGGGCTTTACACTTGGATGAGTAGGTGCAGCTCCATCTCTTGCCCAAAGTAACATTCACGTGGGGTGAGAACGTATAACCGTTTACCATCAGGTATTGCTTCCCGTTTGATATAGTTATCATCTTTGTCTCTGCAATCGTATTTGACAATCATATTATTTCCATCATATTTTTTACACAAACATATACGTAGGTATCTATTTTCCTCTGGGACAGCATTCTTGTTTGTGTGTGTAAGCACAATGTTCCTACTTTTGAAAAGATTTTCTTAATCTAAGTTGATCTTTTGATTTATGTATTTTGTAATAATAAACAGTCAACAGATGATTGAATTGATTAAGTCCAGCTCTCTTTCGTACTCCAAGGTCCAAAGTGAAGTATACTCGTAGAAGTAAAAGATTAACGAATTAATTGTTTTTTATTAATCTTTTACAAATATCTCACAATTTATAAGTGATAATGTAAGTAAGGACAAATTAGAATAATTCAAAAAATTAAGAAAGTAAGGTTAGACAATTTCGACACAGGCAGAAGAATGACAACGTAGTATACTCAAAGGTTGCCTGGAAGAAATTGCTACCCTAGCAATAAGGTCGCCTGTGTTGTACTACTGTTATTTTCTGTTTTTTTTTTTTGTATCTGTATTTTTTTTTGGTGCAATAAAGAACGTTTGTATTGTATTGTATTGTATACGTAAAGCGGAAGAAGGTATTCCAAGGAAGAGCAAGCTATACAGGTTTACAACATGCAGATCTACAAAATATTTACTACTACAATAATAGTACTGAAAGTACTACAAAAAAATATCAAAATTAAGAATATCCCATTAGAAACCTAAAAAAAAAGAGTAAAAATGTAAATAAACAAATAAACATTAAGCTATACTAAAAACACCATCATT